>LNAC01000394.1:551743-585403 GCA_002007465.1 Ailurus styani | reverse complement strand
GCGCCGGCCGCCGCGCGCGGGGGTTTGTTTATTTTCTCGGTTGGCTGCGGCGCTGGCGCGTGGGTAGAGGTTCGCCGGTGACGCGAGCGCCCCGAGTTGGGGGAGAGGACCAGAACCACCTGCTGGAGAAGGGGAGCTACGGGGGCCGGGCAGGGTCCAAACGGCTCGCGTAGGCGGCGGCGCCGCGGTCCTCGGGGTTCCCGGGAAGAGAAGGGCTTTCCCCGGACGTACGCACGGAGGGAGGCCTCCCGAGAGAACAGGGCTCCCGGCCATTCCCCCTCAGTTCGGCGGCCTCACCTGCGTCGCCGACAGCAGTCTGGGGGCCGTGGAGTGCAAGAGGGCCGTGGGACCTGGGGGCGCGGGTTCGATCTCCAATTAGTGAAGTGGGGATAGTCCCGCACATCAAGATTTCCATAGCAAGACTGCATCAGCTCTCCATAAGATAAATAACCAACGTTCCTCAGTTCTCCGTACGGTTACACAGCACTTCTGCGTTATCTCCCTTGGTGCTCCATCAGGTAGTTGGATTCTCATTTCACAAGCCAAGTAACTCACCCAAAGCCTCACCGCTAATAAATGTCAGAGCCGGAACCCAGCTGTACTCACTTCACATTCTGCACTGCTTACCATTGATCACAGCATCTCCCTAAATCACTTTGATTTAACTAACAGTAGACATAAGCTCCCATAGGTAACGTCAGCAGGGTTACGGACGGTAAAGATGTTATCCCTGCCGTCGGAGAGTAAGGAATAAAATAAAGATAAAACCGTTCTAATAAAAGACAAACCACGATAGGTACCATATGAAAAACACAAAGAGTACTGGAGATCAAAAAACTGCTCTTATCTGTCTGGGGGGTCAGGAAAGAAAGGCTGGATGGAGGAGGAGCCATTTGGAATTGACCCTGAAGGAGATGGGAATGTTTTTACAGCAAGAAGGGGGAGCATGAGAACATTTATGAAGATCAATCAATGAAAGTCATGGTGAGGAAAAAGTAAATGGTTAAATTCCAGGGCATGTCTAGAAGTGGCAGAGACGAAGGGGAATGGGGCCCTATGCCAGGTGGGAGAATTTGTATTTAACAGAATTTTCTTGGTTTAAAGGTTTGGGGAAAGAAAGGCCTCTCTGTGAATGGATGCAGAATACAGAGGTTAGGAAACCTCCAGACAGACCTGCAATAGGCCAGGTGAAAGGTGATGATGAATCTAAGCTAAAGGTAGGGCAGGAAGATCATGTGGAAGCAAAATCTACAAAATTTGGCAATTGATTAATTGGTTTTACAAGAAGAGGGGATAACATGAGAACATATATGAAGGTGGAAGCAAAAAAAATCAAAGATAGTGGAGGTTCTGAGTGTGTAGGTAATTATAGAAGAGACAGAAGTAGGGACTACTTTTTGAGACATCAGTTTAGATTTGGACACTAAGAATTTGAAAGATTTTTGAGACAGCCAGATAGAGGTTGATACTAAGAAGTTGGAAATAAAAACTTTGAAATATAGGAAAGAGGATTGAGCTAGAAAATAGATTGGTAAGTTAGCAGCCTGGTGGTGATATCACTATGAGAAAAGAGAGGATAACAAAGGTCAGAACCTTGGAGAACATCTTTAGAACTTTGCTCCTCAGAAGTGTAGCCAATGGCCCAGCAGTATTGCCAGGGGGTTAGAAAGGTAGAATTTCAGCCCCCTCACCCTCAAACGTGCGAAATCAGCACCCTCATCTTAACAAGAACTCTAAATGATTTGTATCACATCACAGTTTGAGAAACTCTGACCTAGCTAAGAGAAACCAACAAAGAAGGGATCTAATCTAGATGAGAGAAACCAGCAAAGAAAGAGGGACGAGGAAGTAAGAGGAGAACCAGGGTAATGCAAAATCACCAAAGCAAGGTAACTGGAGTTTGACAAAAGCAGGGGCAAGAAAGAGTGTTTATCGTCACTCATATCACAAAGGTTAAAGAGCACAAAGAAAGAGCGTTTGAATTTTGTAATTGGGTGGTATGATCATATGACCATGTTGTGCTAATTGAAAGCTTGGAAACTACTCCTTTGTGATGAGGACAGCCTAGAAATATAATCTCCCCCACTCCCCCACCCCCACGTATGTGGGACATATGGATGTAGGCTTGTGGATTTGATAGAAAGTCTTTTCTAGTTGCTTCTATTTTCTCAGTGAACTAAGAAGCAAGATCATTTTGGCAGACCGGTAATTGTCCATCACAATCTCTTCTCCCCTTCCTCCTGGGCACGCAGACTATTTTTCTCAGCTTTTCTTCCAGTTAGTATGGCCAAGTATTAAGTTATTGCTAGTGGAATATGAGCACAAATGATGTCTGCCATGGCCAGGCCAGTGTGTCTCCATGCATTTTTCCTTCCTGCCAGCTGTATTATGCAGAGGACTATAAGCCCTTGGGGTTGACAGAGCCACAAGAAAGAAGGTGCCCTGATGGAGAGCTGCCTGATGATCTGGAACCCCCACCATCAATGATGTGAGCAAGATTTAAATTTCTCTATTAGGTTGGAGCTTTAACGTTTTGGGGTCTGTTTTAGCCTTACTCTAATGTAGTCAATAACTGATGGGGGGTTTGGGAGAGGGAAGAGGGAAGAGGGGTGAAAAAGCAGTTTGACTGTGGGAGAGAGATTGACGAGGGAAGCATAGTAGGGTTTTCAGGCACTAGAAAGGGCCTGCCTGAGTGAGTGGTCATGAACTTGCAGTCAGACCAGTCAATATGGTTGTGCATTTTCCACTAGCCATATTCCGTTGTTTATGTGCAAACACTGAGTGGGAGGTTTGGGATTAACCAGGACTGAGATTTGGATAGGCAAGTAGGATGGGGAGCAAGGGGCAAAGTGGCTGAGGGTAGACGTGAAGGAGGCACCGTAATTTCAGAGGGGGTAAAAGGTAAGACTGTGAGAAGGGTGGGGAACAGTGCAAAAATGGTAGGGTTGGTGTTTCTGATCAGGTTGAAGAAGAGTTGACGTTTTGGAACTAGAAAGAGTTACCTGGAAAGATAAGAGATGGGTTGGAGAGTAGGAGGCTTAAAAGTAAAATGAGAAGTGGACTGTAGTTGTCAGAAATGTCAAGGTGTAAGGAATGACCATGAGAGTGGGTGCTGAGATAGCAGTGGGTATAAGATCATTTGAAGAGAGCTGGTCAAGGAATTGAGAGTGTTTGAAATATATGATATATATGTATTCCTCTCACAGAGAATTACCAAAGGACTGTTAAGTTACGTTGGGAGTAGCAAGGAGCCTTGGAGAGGGTGATAATGAGCCTGGTACTAAAATCTTCAAAGACTGAGGGGTTGAATTCTCTGAATTAGTGTGTTCAAGGCCATCAGTGCTTCTGTGTGTTAAACTCTTGCAGAGATCATGTTTCATTTAAACAGGCGCTTTTAAGTTTTGTGTTACTAATGTGGGATTTGTAATTGCTTCTCTTTGACCTCTCAGATTACAGATGGTAACTGCTTTCTTTAAGAGGAAATGCCCATCTGTCTGTATTATAAAACAAACACATGCTGGGCTTCCCGGTTTAAATGACTGCGGTTTAAAATTTGTCATAAACTACTCTGTTCTACCTCCAACATGTATCCTCAAAGAAATACATCAAATGTAGTGCTCGCTATGCTACATCAAATAATGAGCTGTAATGTTCAAAATCCATGTGAAAAACCTTAGGTATAACTTAAGTCAACAATAAATAGGGATTGACTAGAGACCTGACAAATTGGAAATAAAGAGATTGCTTGTAATTTAGAAAATAATGTACCCTGTTATATACATAGGGACTCTGGAGTCAGATTGCTGGGGGTTGAACATAACACCCATCTAAGGGGTTATTGTGAGGATAAGATACGTAATATATACAATAAAGAAAAGCATTTAAAAGACTGCTTAGCACATATAAGCCAACGGTAAAAGTTATAGTTATCCTATTATTGTACTGTAACTAATTCTTATAGAATTGCCTATAACAGTATTTTAGCCTTTTCTATTTAAAAGATATGTTCATTACATCTATACATGTTAAAACCTATTAGTAAGGAGACTTCTGGTTAAATGCAGTGCATCAAACACATCTTTTTCTCCACTTACTCCAGATACCTCATTAAAATGACATTGAAGCAGGGGTGCCCGGCTGACTCAGTCAGTACAGGATGCAACTCTGGATCTTAGGGTTGTAAGTTTGAGCCCCACACTGGATATAGAGATTACTTAAAAATAAAATCTTTAAAAAATAAAAAGTAAAGTGAGGGGCGCCTGGGTGGCTCAGTTGGTTGAGCATCCAATTTGATCTCATCTCAGGTCTTGATCTTACGGTTATGAGTTTGAGCCCCATGTTGGGTTCTATGGCCAGCACGCCCAGCGTGGAGCCCACTTAAGAAAATAATAATAACTGGGGTGCCTGGGTGGTTCAGTCGTTAGGTGTCTGCCTTTGGCTCAGGTCGTGATCCCAGGTTCCTGGGATCAAGCCCCATGTTGGCTCCCTGCCCCGGGGGAAGCCTGCTTCACCCTCTCCCCACTTGCCCTGCTTGTAGTCCCTCTCTCACTGCCTTCTCTCTCTGTCAAATAAATAAATAAAATCTTTTTTTAAAATAAAATAAATAAAAAATAAAAATGAAATGAAATGAAATGACAGTGAAGCAATAAAAAAAAGTATAAACCCATAACATGAAGCAAAGAGGAAAAGATCCCTGCTGAAGAAGGATGTTAGCAGAACTTAGGAACATGGAAAGCAGATGGGTGAATGATAAGTGACTTAGCAAAACTGAGGCAATTAATACCTAAGCCTTTGGGAGGCATAGAGCCAGCCAGAGTGGACCCGTTCACATCACAGACTTTGATATGGGAAGGCTCTGAAACTAGAGCCTTAATAACTCTGAAAGCAGAGGTGAAATGGGACTGAAAACTAGAATTCATTATGAAAGTTGTATAAAGAATAGTGGGATAGTTCCTTCCCCTGAATCCCTACCACATTCCATGCTGCCTTACCTCAGTAGAAGATGGGATGTTTACTTTCTGAAGAAGTTGAGTCAGAGCTTCTCTGGACACAAGGCAGGACTGAGGATAGGGGTGACTCATTCCACAGAAAAGCAGAATTAAATGAAGTTGTGCATATTGAATCACAAGGCATATCCTGCCTGCTTTACTCCCAAATTCAGGTTCTAGCTATTTGAAGAAACCTCACAGGAAAGATCCTCAAATGAACTAACAAAAGAAAGAGAGGAGAGAGAGGGAGGTGGGAAGAAGGAGAAAAGGAAAGAAAGGAAGGAAGGAGGAAAAAAAGAAGAAATAGAGGAAATGAAGCTAATGCAGGGAACAGAAAAAGATGTCAAAATGAAAAAAAAATCTCAATAATTCTAACTCAGAAATTCTAACTCACATATGCTTGGGTGGCTACTGAAGGCAAGTACTTCACCGAGGTCAGGGTATAAACCAAGACACAGAAACACGTAGGACCTGATAAAACAAGAGCTCTGACAAAAGGAGAAAACAGAGAAGTCCTGAGATGAAGGTGAAGAGAAGGTCCAGGCTGACACCTGTGTACAGCCTGGAGAGCAACCAGTCCATTTCAACACGGGAGGATAGAGGGCTCCAGAAGGGATGCCACCAAGAAAACACGAAAACAAAAACATGCAACTGATCGAGTACATAATGTGTTCAAACCTTATGAACAAAATCCCAAAGTTCTGATGGAACATATAGAGATGAAATGGTGACCGGTATGGAAAACAGTCAGCGATTCCAGAAAGAGGGGAATATAAACTCCAGGGGAAACAAAAGATTTGTGGTGGACTGTGTGATGGTTTAAGATATTCGATGTTAACCTCCCTGGAGGATAATTATACTTCCCTGCCCCATCGTGAATCGCAGTACCCAGTGAAGTAGGGGCACGAAGGACTATGTCACTTCCAGCTCGAAGCTTCAGGAGCCATGTCTCTGCCCCTAACACAAGACAGGTACTATTCAGAGGCTGCCTCTGGGCGTCTAGTCCTGAGTGAAGACACATGGCCCCGGACTTCAACTGCCCTGCCATCAGCTAGGCAGCGTCATTGAGAAGTCAACCTTTATTGCTGTAGGCCACTGAGGTTTCAGTGGTAGTGTGTTAATGCGGCATAATTAATCCCTCCTGACACCACATGGAGCAATGTGGACGACATATAATAGGCATTAAAATATATACGATAAATACTCAACAATGTGACAGAAACATATTGGGCAATTAGTAAATGGCACAAAGTGTCTAAAACTGAAAAACTAAGATGTGGCAGTAGAAATAAGATCTTTAGAAAGGTGGAATTAAATAGGAAAACAACTTTTTGGGAGGAAGCAGACATCAGAGTGATGACAGATGGAGCAGAGACTTCAGTTTATCATGAGCCTTGTAGTCATTTGACTTTTAAACCGTATGCATTGTCACTTGGAAAAAAATAAAAAATACATTTATTTTTAAAAAATGAATGGTAGGGCGCCTGGGTGGCTCAGTGGGTTAAAGCCTCTGCTTTCGGCTCAGGTCATGATCTCAGCATCCTGGGATCGAGGCCCGCATCGGGCTCTCTGCTCAGCAGGGAGCCTGCTTCCTCCTCTCCCTGTCTCTCTGCCTGCCTCTCTGCCTACTTGTAATCTCTCTCTCTGTGTAAAATAAATAAATAAAATATTTAAAAAAATAAAAAAATAAAAAAATAAAAAATGAATGGTAAGTGAAAGGAGAGGAAGGTTGTATTATTGTTTTTGATTCAGCCAGTTTAAGAGACTGACCGTTAATCATCCCAATAGTAATACTAGGATTTTAAGTGGAAACTAATTCTTGATTAGCACTTTAAAAATACCTTTTTTCCCAAGAAAACTGAATGGGTTGAAGCACCAAAAGCTAAACTTTTTCATTCTACCTTCATACTCTTCACTGAAAAACAGAAATGTAAATTCTGCTTTCCTAGTATTTTGACTCAGCTTCCTCCTTCCCTCGCCCTTACTGTGGTGTTATTTATAGTGTACTATTTATATGAAGTCAAATGTCACTAACTTGAATTTGAAAAATGACCTACATGTATATGGAATTATCTTGTGAAAAACTATTTCATATTTTCAAAAATGATTATTTTCAAAAGTACCTTCTTACACTAGACCAAAAATTTTTTTCCCTCAGATGCCTTGCAGTGATTAAAATTGATGTTATGTATAGTTACAGATATGTATATAAAGATATATATCCTGCATATAAATATATATGTCGTTCAGATGTATATCCATTATTCACCTGTAAATTATTTGTAAACAGTTAGTTCTACTTAATGGATTTTTAACTCTCTTCTGGCATTTCGTACACCATTTGTCTATGTCTAAAGGATTTGGAGCAGCAAGTAGACTAGTCCAACTGCCATATAATTTGGGCAGAATAAATGCAGCAGGCTTTCCATAGCCTTTGGACACTTTAGTGTGGCCCCTTTCTGATATGAGCTCTCTTCCTTTTTTTTATTTTAAGATTTTATTTATTTATTTGGAAGAGAGAGATAGTGAAATAACACAAGCAGGAGAAGCAGGCTCCCTGCCGAGCAGGGAGCCCGACCTGGGGCTGGATCCCAAAACCTTGGAATCATAACCTGAGCTGAAGGCAGATGCTTAACGACTGAGCCACCCAGGCGCCCCATAAGCTCTCTTCCTATCCTCATTCCCAGCCATCCCCTATACCCAGCACTAATTCAGTCATTCAGCAGATACTTATTTGGGGTCTCCAGTGTACTAGCATGCAGTTCCCTGAGTATATGATGTTGTCTCTCACTTCTTAGCCTTTCGAAAGGAGTTTCCTGATCTAAAATGCTATTCCTCCCATTCCTACACCTTCTAAAAGCCAACCTGTCCATTAAGACACAAGGGCACCTTCCTGGGGAAGCCTTCCCTTAACCCTAAAAGTTAAAAGCTCTTCCTCCCTATTCCCATAGTACCCTCTGTATTTTTACTAGAGCCACTATATTCTCCTTTATATTATGAGCCCCATTATAATAAGCAAGAACCTGGCCTGTTTTACTCACTGATATGTCGGTACTATGCCAGGCTCACTATATACATTAAAATGGGCAAAATGTTATTGTCTGTCTTTTCCCATGGACAGTATCCTCCTTGATGGATGGGTCTGTGATTTATTCACCTTTGTTTCCTTTAGCATTTGGCACTTGGCATAAGACCTCGCACCCAGAAATTTATCAAAAATTTGTTAACTAGATTAGCTCTCTCTGCATTATCATTAATCTTTAAAATATATGCATTGAGGTGGGTGGCTCAGTTGGTTAAGCATCTGCCTCCACTTCAGGTCATGAACTCAGGGTCCTGGGATTGAGCTCCTCATCTGGCTCCCTGCTCGGCAGGTGGCCTGCTTCTCCCTCTCTCTCCACTCCTTCCCATACTTGTGTGTATGTTCTCTCACTCAAATAAATAAAATATTTAAAAAACATATATGTATGCATTGAGGAATATATAGAAAACATCCTCATGATACAGAGAGACCAGGTGCTGAGGATTACTCCTTTTGTATTTTACTTAAATAGGAAAAGTACATGTGAAAGACCCAAGACTTGAGACCACAAATGGCAAATTAGCTAGCTGTGCTCTATGATCTTACTGCCCATAACCTGGATAAGAAAAATGGAAATAATTCTTAAAGGAATAATCTTAAAATAACCAGCTAAAAATGTATAAACAACAGTAACAAGAAGTTGGAATTTCTGCTCATTTAGTCAGTTTGTATGGGTAAACATTACTTACATTCCTTGATTTGTAGTATGGTATATTTCTAACCCAATTCACTATCAATCAAAACCAAATAATTATCAATATACAAAAATCAGTTGTATTTCTATCCACTGGCATGAACAATCTGAAAATGAAATTAAAAAAACAAGTCCACATATGATAGCATCAAAAGGAATAAAATATTAAGGATCAAATTTAGCCAAAGAAACATAGGACTTATACACTGAAAACTACAAAACATAGTCGAAAGAAATTAAACAAGACCTAAAGAAATGGAAAGTCAGCCTATGTTCATGGATTGGAAGACATAATATTGTTAAGATGGCAGTACTCCCCAAATGCAGCTACAGATTTAATGCAATTCCTATCAAAATTCCAACAGCCCCCCCTTTTTTCGCAAAGTTGTATAAGCTGTTCCTAAAATTCATATGGAAACTCAAGGGACCCCCAAATAGTCAAAACAACATTGAAAGAGAACAGAGCTGGTGGATTGACACTTCCCAACTTCAAAATTTACTACAAAACTACAGTAATCAAAACAGTGTGGTATTAGAAGACATAAGCCAATGGAAAAGAATCAAGAGTCCAAAAACAAACCCAAATATCCGTGATCAGTTAGTTTTCAACAAAAGTGCCAAGACAACTCAATAAGCAACAAATGGTGCTGGAACAAATGGATATTCAGATGTAAAAGGATAAAGCTGGATCCCTAACTCACATCATACACAAAAATTCGTTCAAAATATATCCACAACATAACCATAAAAGCTAAAAACTATAAAACTCTTAGAAGAAACCATATGTGTAAATCTACACAATTTTGGATTAGGCAATGGTTTCTTAGATATGACAACTAAACCCCAAACAACCAAAGGTAAAAAAAATAAATTGGGTTTCATCAAAAGTAAAAACTTTGTAATGCAAAGGGCCCATCAAGAAAGTGAAGACAACCCCCCAGAGTGGTAGAAAATATTTGCAAATCATATATATGATAAGAGACATATCTAGAATATATAAAGAACTCTTACAACTCAGCATTGAAAAGACAATTTAAAATGGGCAAAGGATTTGAATGGGCATTTCTACAAAGATGATGCACAAATGGCTAATAAACACATGAAAAAATACTTATTGTCATTAGTCATTAGGGAAATGTGACTTAAAACTGCAATGAGAGGGGCACCTGGGTGGCCCAGTTGGTTAAGCATCTGCCTTTGGCTCAGGCCATAATTCTACATTCTGGGGATTAAGCCCCACATCAGGTGCTCTGCTCAGCAGAGAGTCTGTGTCTCCCTCTGACTCTGTCCCATCTCATGCTCTCTCTCTCAAATAAATAAAATCTTTTTTTTAAAGATTTTATTTATTTATTTGACAGAGAGAGAGAGAGAGAGAGAGAGATCAGATCACAAGTAGGCAGAGAGGCAGGCAGAGAGAGAGGAGGAAGCAGGCTCCCTGCCGAGCAGAGAGCCCGATGTGGGCCTCGATCCCAGGACTCTGGGATCATGACCTGAGCCGAAGGCAGCGGCTTTAACCCACTGAGCCACCCAGGCGCCCACAAATAAATAATATCTTTAAAAAAAAAGTGCAATGAGATACTATCTCATTTGCTAGGATGGCTATAATCCAAAAAAAAAAGACAGACAATAACAAATGTTGATGAGCTGACCCTCACACACTGCTGTTGGGAATGTAAAATGATATAGCTGCTGTTAACAACAGAATTACTATGTGACCATGAAATTCCACTCGTAGGCATGTACCCAAGAAAACTGAAAACATTCAAACAAAAACTTATATGCAGACATTCATAATAGCCAGAAGTGGAAATAACTCAACTGTCCATCAATTCATGAATAGATAAACAAAATGTGGCATATCCATACAATGGATTGCTATTCAGCCATAAAAAGTTATGATATACTGTTACATGCTGCATTAGTGAATCTTGAAAACTATCCTAAGAAGGCAAACACTAACAGGTACATACTATATATCATTGATATGAAATGTCAAGAATAGGCAGTGCCAAAGAGACAGACAGTAGATTGGTAGTTGTCCAGGGATGAGGGAAAGGGAAAATTAGGACTCATTGCTAATAGGAACAAGTTTTCTTTTTGGGAGGATGAAAATGTTCCAGAATTAGTATGATTGCACAACATAGAGCATACACTAAAAACTACTGGATTGTACACTTTAAGATGGTAAGTTTTATGTGAATTTTATCTCAATTTAAAAAATTTTAAAGTGAAATCTGATCCTAAACTTGGAAAAAAATCATAAACAATTGTGAAAGTAGTAGATCTATGGGCACCTGGGTGGCTCAGTCTGTTGGGCATCTGACTCTTGGTTTTGGCTCTGTCGTGATTGCATGGTCCTGGGATCGAGCCCCGAGATAGCCTCCACACTCAGCGTGGAGTCAGCTTGTTTCTCTTCCTCCCCCTGCTTGCTCTCACCCTCTTTCTCAAATGAAATAAAAGTTATAGGGCGCCTGGGTGGCTCAGCGGTTTAAAGCCTCTGCCTTCAGCTCAGGTCATGATCTCAGGGTCCTGGGATTGAGGCCCACATCAGGCTCTCTGCTCGGCAGGGAGCCTGCTTCCTCCCCTCTCTCTCTGCCTGCCTCTCTGCCTACTTGTGATCTCTCTCTCTCTCTGTCAAATAAATAAATAAAATCTTTTAAAAAAAAAAAAAAGAAAGAAAGAAAAGTTATATATATATATATATAATATGTTATATATATTATATATATGTTATATATATTTTTTAAAGCAATAGAGCTAGAGCAGTTTTCTGTTTATGGAAGGACAAAATAGCCCAGCAAAATTAATCAGTGCTCTTGCCCTCTCATAAAAACTGGTTGGATTTCAATGCTCAGATAGTTTATGATACTTGCCCCTTTTAAGCATGCATACCTCAGGTCAATTGAAAAGCAATTTTTAAGACAGTGAGTTCACAACTTAGTTTTTACAGCTTTATGGTATCCCTGACTCAGAAACATTTCCATCTAAAAAAGCCTCCTTGATTCTCTACTCCTTAACCCTACTTTATTTTCCCCATAGTACTTACCATAGAAATGTAGTTCCTTAGGTGACAGAGCTTTTATTTATTTATTTGTTAAAGATTTTGTTTATTCATTTGAGACAGACAGATACAGAGAGAGCACAGGCAGAGGGAGAGGGAGAAGTAGACTCTCTGCTGAGCTGGGAGCCTGACAATTCGGGGCTCGGAGAAGGACCTGGAGATCATGACCTGAGCCAAAGGCAGATGCTTAACCGACTGAGCCACCCAGACATCTTGCTGATAGGGCGTTTAGTTCTCAGCTCCATCCTCAGTAATAAAAGGTTAATAGACAACACGAAGCAGGGAGAAAGCTTTATTTATAAAATAAATATCTATAGAAATTTTCAATCCGTTATGTATAGATGCCCTTTTTATTATGTTCTCAGAGTACAAGTAACTTAAGTTGCCAACTCACCCTTTGGAAGAGGCATATATTCTTTCCCACACGAGGGCACTGGCCCTAGCTAAAAATGGTGTTTTGGTTTGCTGTGGGCTGGCCAATTAAAGTCACACAAGTGGGTCTTTATGTCTAGTTTCCCTTCTCTTTCCTGGGAGATAGTAAACTTCGTAATAAACCTTACTGAGATGACCTCAGTACCCCTGAAGGTAACCCTTACCAGAAAAGTATCCATTAGTATTCTTCCTTTCTGATTTATTTGTTCACAATGCACTAGAATAGTTTTGATTGGAGGTTCCATTACTCTTGAAGTCTTGACCTGTTCTTTGATTGCTTGGCTCTGCAGGTCATGGGTGCTCTGATCTAAACAGAGACAGAATATTCTCTAACATTAACAGATGCTTGCAAACTTGAGGGGAATGAGCTTCCCTCAAAATGCTTATAAAGGAAAGACCACCAATGTAATGTCAGATTTCATTCTAATAGGTGTCTTGTATATAGTAGCTAAGAGTATCAAATGCCAAAGAATGAATGACTTTGCTGTTACTTTGATCACATATTATACATGTCCCCAAAATTAACTTACTATTTTACAGTTTCCTTGAGAGGGAAAAATTCAGTTTAAAACATCTTTGTGACTACCAAATGGAGGCCATTCTTCTCAGTTTTAAGAAGTTATTCTCTACCAGCATTCATCAATAACTCACAAATTTAATTGTTACTAAACAAATAAGGAACAAATAGGCAAAAACTGGTGGTTAAAAACCCAGTAAAACACACTCTTTAATTCACAACTCAAATAGTCATGAAGCACTTCTTATGCCTATAAAATACTCAGCCAAGTCTTTATTTTCTTAGATTTCACATGAAACTTCTCCAGAAAGTACTGTTATTCCTACTGTTGCTTACAAATATAACTAAAACTCAGAATTTGTTTAAAAATGTTTTAGGATATATGTATAAAATAAGCAACCACATTTGTGCTAAAATGTTATCCCATTTTGACAGCCAACTCTCTGGAAAATCTACTTAAAATTCCATCATAAACTTATATGATGCATTCATTTGATAATGTAACAGACTATTTGCCTTATAGAAAAATTAGCAATTTCCCTCCCAATTGATTTATTAAATAATTTTTAGTTGCATTTGAAAGATAAGATTTTTATTAAAAATGCAAGGAAGTGGGGGCATCCGAGTGACTGAGCTGGTTAAGCATCCAACTTTTTTTTTTTTTTAAGATTTATTTATTTGAGAAAATGAGAGAGAGAGAGAGAGAGAGAGAGAGAGAGAGAGAGAGAATGAGTGAGCACAAGCAGGGGGAGGGACAGAGGGAGAAAGAGACTCTGCACTGACTAACCAGCTCAGGACCCTGGGATCATGACCTGAGCCAAAGGCAGACGCTTAACTGACTGAGCCACTCAGGTGTCCCAGCATCCAACTCTTGATCTCAGTTCAGGTTTTGATCTCAGGGTTGTGAGTTTAAGCATACAACCTACTTTAAAAGAAAGTTGGGGGGAGAGGGGGGGGACACCTGGGTGGCTCAGTCCGTTAAGCATCTGACTCTTGATCTCAGCTAAGGTCATGATCTCAGGGTGTGAGATGCAGAACCACGTGAGGCTCCGGGCTGGACATGGAGCCTGCTTAAGATTCTCTCTCTCCCTCTCCCTTTGTCCCTCCCCCCTCCCCTAAATTAAAAAAAAAAAGTCATATGAAATGCAAGGGAATGATTCATAAATTGCTCTTTTTTTTTTTAAGGCAAGGCTGGTGTTTCAGAAAAATATCATTATTTAATGTACTCCCATTAAGATTATAACCTGGCTCATTCTGGTCATGTTGTGATCATGTTTTACAACTGTGACACCTGGTGCTAGCTGGGAAAATGTCCAGAAACAGATAGGCTTAGTTCCATTCCAGGCTTCACCTGGAACAATTCAGATGCTGCCCGCACCCCAGGTGATGGGCATTTCACAAGAGATTGGCCTCTCGTTACACAAATATGTTGCACTGTTCCTGTTCTTCCCATCTAGGAAAAAAAAGAAATCATGCTAGAAAGTAAAAACAAAACTTTGACCGTTTTAATACTTATTATGCATTATTACATGAATCAGCCAAATTCAGATTAACTCCTCACTCCTTTTTATGGTGGACAGTGAAATGGCACTGCAGGCCACACACAAAAATGAATAACATCAATTCAGGCTCTCAGGCAGGCCAGTCGCTGCTGGTTTGTAATCATGAAAGGAAGTCTTTCATCCAGGGGTTTTTCAGTAGAAAAATTTGGGGATATTTTAGCAGAGAGAAAAATTAGGCAAAATGGTTACATGTTGTATGAAGATAAATCCCGGCAATTTTGCCTACAGTGTTTGTTTAGTCATACTATTCATGGCTCTTCAATGGTAAAATCACTTAAGTTTTATTTTCTTTGGTTTATGTCTTGGTTATGTCTTGGTTGTTGGAATCTATCCAAAACTACTGTTTCTTGTAATTTTCTATTGAATAGCTCCACAATTTCCATTCAAATTCTATCTAGGGTGGCTTCTTTTCATATAATTCTGAATTTTAGCAATTCTAGGAAAAGGACCGGTATAAAAACTGGGATGTATATTTTCAAATGGCAAATTCAGTAGTAACTATAAGTGTTCTTCCAGGTTTAGAGGTAGCCAGAGATTGAAGTTAAGTTTTAGTGTTGTTGCCAAAATATTTTTGAAATATTTCCTTGCTGGCCTATAGAATGCTTTAAAATAAACCTTTTTATCTCCTGTTCTTATCAGAGCTATTTGAATCCTGGAACATTGTGGGGAATGAGGGGTAAGTAAACCATAATTGTCATA
Organism: Ailurus styani; assembly: GCA_002007465.1. Classification (NCBI taxonomy): domain Eukaryota; kingdom Metazoa; phylum Chordata; class Mammalia; order Carnivora; family Ailuridae; genus Ailurus; species Ailurus styani. Next base: position 570,368 of record LNAC01000394.1, on the reverse strand, counting down.
TAATTTGTTGTTGGTAATTGGGGAGGGTTGGGTACGGCCCCAGAAGTGGTTCTTTTAAAAGACCTGTCAGATCAATTAAATTCTAACAGCATTTACCACTTTGGGCTTGAAAAAGTATACCTCCTTTTGTATATACTGTAGTAGACTTGAAAACACAATACAGCATACAAACATTGTTTTTAAAATAGATTTCTTTTGTGTTACTTTATTACATAAGTATTAACTAAAAAATGGGAGTTTTAAATTTCAGCAATCATAAGTATGATTTTTTTTAATGTTTAAATAGTTTTTACCCTTCTGTGTGGATGATCTTGTTCCTTGGTCATCTAAGGATCTCGCTCATTTTAACAGTCTATGAGGTTGTTGTATTTTTCTTTTCTTTTTTTTTATTTTTTTTTTAAGATTTTTTATTTATTTATTTCACAGAGGGAGAGAGATCACAAGGAGGCAGAGAGGCAGGCAGAGAGAGAGAGAGGGGGAAGCAGGCTCCCCGCCGAGCAGGGAGCCCGATGCGGGCCTCGATCCCAGGACCCTGAGATCATGACCTGAGCCGAAAGCAGAGGCATTAACCCACTGAGCCACCCAGGCGCCCTGTATTTTTCTTTTAAAGTAATGTAGAGATTATTCAGTAAAGAGTGTGTACTAATTTACCCACAGATCCTAAGAGTTAAGTCAAGTCAATACATTTAGGTTCAATCCTATTACACTGCTAGCATTTCACATACTGGCTATCCTCTTGATCAACTGTGGAAATTCCTAGGGAAAAAATATTTAAAGGGACAAAGAAGTATGGAAAATACCAAAAGTCAACATTATAACATCAAGTTTTTCTGAGCTTTCTTTTCATAATTTCTCTCATTCTAATTACCTCCATGTTGGGGTATTGTTGGAATCATTATAAAAATCAAACACCATACTCGTATTTGGTGCCATGTATGCCCTGCATTCCAAGAGCAAGGAATGGAAGCAATCACTCCTGCTGAAGGTAAAGGGGTGCATTGTTTGTGGAAGATTTAAAACATCAAAACTGATCAAAAGTCAGTTTGCTTTTTATTGTCAGCATCAAGGTGAACAATGACAGTAACGAAATATTCCTCCCCCTTGGGCAGATGTTCCTACTACTCTGCAAACACTATTGCCCATACAAGCTCAGAAATATCACAAATCCAATGCACTTGAGACGGTTATTGTGGAAGGATCTCATTCCCACCTTCATTTCCAATTGTCAAAAATATAAACGTAGACGAGTATGTTAGTACTAATGAAGGCAACCTGAGGCCTGTTATAAATGTAAATGTAAAATGTACGTAATTAGTATTTTTTAATATCCCAGCAAAGTTGAGAGAAGAATGGTGGACAAGTGGACACTGAACTTTCAGATACTGAAAGATACTCCAGTGTTTTAAACAGTCATAGATACGTGCCTAAGATAATAACTGAAAAGAGCAAAACATGCCATTCTTGCATTTGGTGCATGAGAATTTATGGTGATTATAGACTCAAACTCACTCAGGATCTGACTCCCTAGCAATTCACTCTAAGACTTAGTATAGACTTAGTATAGACTCCCTTTGATATGAATTTATGGTGATTATAGACTCAAACTCACTCAGGATCTGACTCCCTAGCAATTCACTCTAAGACTTTATTAACCTCTTTCATATAAGACACCTGTTCTTAAATGAGCACTTCCATATTGACCTGAAAAAACCCATTAGCAGAAGAAAACATCATAAAGATAAAAAACATTAAAGCACAAAATCACCTTCATTGATACTCTTGCCACCCTAGTTCCCATATTTATATAATTCTCCGACCCTGTTATCTCTAACACTCTGAAGTTAGGGAAGGAACTAGTACTTCACAGAGACAAATATGTTTCTTTCCAAATGCTATGTTATAAGTGGGGGGGGAAACCCATAATGAACAACAAAAAAGAAAACCACAGACATGTTTTATATGCATACAAAAAGGCAAGCACGATGATAAAATGATTAGACTAAGGAAAGCACGTGAAGCAGAGTAAAATTTATTACTAGTATAAATTTAAAAAAAAATTTACTTTCCCTGGGGGAGTTGCCTTAGTTTTTCTTTCCTTTGTGAGGGCACTAACCTAGAATGACAAGAGGTTCACTTCCAGAATGCATTTGTTATTCAGGACATTATTAATATTTATATGTGTGTTTCTGTATGTACGTACATGAACTCTGTCATAGCATATGGATATATGTTTAATCCAAAGGAAGAAAAAAATTGTACCTTTCTTATTTAGAAGTCAGTTCACATTGGCATTATCAAATCTAATCAGTTGATTTGGTATAAATTTTCTTGCTTTGTGAGTGAGAGTGCTTTGGCTTTTAGAAAATATGTTTATACTTTCACAGGTAAAACAAGTATAGGTCAGTTTCTTAGGCAAACTAAGAGTCCAGAGTTAGAATATATTCTTATTCTAAATTATTAATCTTATAAGGAATTTATCATTAGGACCTTCATTAATAAATATGTATTCATTAATAAATATATCGTTGTGCTTTGTTAAAGCCTTTGCCATAGCTATATATAGTATATACATACACATTACATATATATTAAGTATATATCATACAAATTAGAGGCAAAAAGAAGAAACTAGCTTAAAACCAGAATCTGACTTGAAAAAGTCTCTGCTAAAAACATATTGTCCAAATTAGTTTGTAAATTCCCTGTCGAAAGCAGCTTCTCACTGGGCCAATGCTGTATACTGTGGTTCAATTCCCAGCTAAGTCCACGGCAGTCTATTTAACCCACGATTTAAATGAATTTCAGTACCATGCTTAAGAGATACAGGAACTATTCGCCAATTTAGATGTTTGTTTTGTTTGGTTTTCTTCTCCTCTAGGAACTGGTTTTTAGCAATGAGAACAAGGAACCCTACTCCCTAGACACTAGAAACCAGGAAAAGGAAACCATAAGTATGTGAGCTCAGAGTGACAGTGGGGTCTTAGGTAAGAGGGCAGGGTCAATAACAACAAAGGAAAAGGACAAAAAAAATATATCAGTAGCAGCATCACCCTAGAAACACTGGAGTCAGCAAGAATTGAGTAGACATCTGTAAGTCTGGGCAGCTTGACTACTGCCCCACCCAAACTGTAGTTAGTTTAAGAAACAACTTTATTTTACAAGTGAAAATGTGGAAAAGTAACAAAAATAACAACACAAGTAACAAAATACGTCTGGTCATTATAATGGGATGTTTTCTGTGATTAAAAAGTATTTTGAAAAGGTACAAAGTGTTTATTGGGTAAATCAGTGTTTTGGTTCTTAATTCCAAATTGAAGTTTACATTATATAATAAGATTTAGACTGAAAAAATCTTGAAGAAAAATTTCATTTACATATTTACAGCCCCAGTGCATTCCAGTCTGCCTGTGTGCAAGACCCGAGTAAGCAGGCTGTAGAGAAAAGTCTCTGTTGAGTCCCGTCAGGTTATTAGCTGAAGAGCCTCTGGCGAGACTTCAAACTTTACAGGCACACTCCATGTGACCAGGTATCTTTTCCTGGAAATGCTAGAATGCTTTACCCTTATTCCCTGTTTCCCTGTGGCATGGGACTGCATCCTTTTCCCCCAATCTAGTAGCATAGGGAGAGACACGTTGAATAGTCAGGGTAGGAGCCAGATGAAAACTTATATTCCATAATATTAGCAAAACAGCAATATGACGTTCTAAAAACAATCCCAGTAAAAAGAGTGGAGAACTGTGTTTAAAAAGTCAAGACTAATCACTCATGCTCTGTGGACTCGGAGGACCATAAATTAACTTTAACCCATTAACCTAGTCAGTTGCCTTAAACCCACAGACTGTATTTTGGCACAGATTTTCAGCTGTGCCAAAAGATAGGCTACACGTAACTCCCCCTCTCATACAAGCAATATTTAACTGGACCTCTTCAAAATAACAAATATATTTGAGAATAACAATATTATAAACTTATAAGGTATAATTAATGTATTATAACATACTTTTATATTATACGTAATATTACTGTTCCACTCTTGTTTTCTTCTTTATATATGCCTGGATTTTAAGCAAATTTATAAGTGGAAACATATTCAAATGTATTTAAATATTTGATTTTTTAAATGAAATTCAAATAGTTAATTCAATTCAATCGATCGTTGAAATATTTAAATGTTCCATTACTTGACACTATTAGAAAACATGTTCATTTGCTTATTATGGAAGTGTCTGCAAATAATTAAAACCCCTCAAATATACCATAGAAGATATTCACATCTATAATATACAAAATGATTCCTTTCTCCCCTTCTTTCTTTATCCTGAAAGAAGAGCTAGTGAGCATAAGCTTTAATTTCTAACAGGTTAGACAAAGGAATCGTATACCTCCGCTCAATTAGAAGTTCTATTATTAAAGGCCTAAGTTTTTAAGTCACTTGGTTTCCTAGCTACTTCAATGGAATCAGCAGTTACAGATCCAACTCCAGCTCCAAGAGTGGAACGTCGTAATGATAGTTCCAAGGCAGAAATCTGACGTAACTCTTTACGACACAACTTTACAGATGTGACACCATGAAGCTGTCCCACATTTCCCACCAGCTGGATTTGGGGTGATGGTCGACTATGAGATTTTGTAAAATGATTTTCATCTATTTCTATTTTATCCTCATTGTTTAACAAATGCCCACTAGTGGGTGCTAAAGAGCTACAGATTGAAGGCAATTCTGGGTCATCTTCCCAGAGTTTCTGAGGATTTGGTTGTGTTCTTAAACTGCTTGTTGAATTGTCCAGTTCTCTTTCTCGTCCACTTAATCTCATACTTTCAGTTCTGGATGCCCATTTTAATTCGTCTGGAACCATGCCTGCTTCATCAGGGTTCAGAACTCTAACCCCAGCATCATGATCTAAAAATAATACAAAAAGCAAAAAAAATTAGAGATTTTCTCAAAAAACAGGTATTTTGATCATGATATCCTAACATAACTATATTATTATCACTCAATATAAATGATGTCTTTCAGCTTTTTTCTTCGTTAGGTCTTTGTTAGAGAAACATGAGTTTCACCTGTAGGCATTCTGTGTGTGAATAATTGAGAACTTTTAATTCATAGAACACAGTTGAGAAAATAGTCATCTAGTGATTCTGCTTTTCCTTGAAAAAAACAGGAGGGCCTAGAGCCTTTCTGGTGCCCTTCCACACCTGCCCTCCACTGCCTTGCCGCTGGTGAACCACAGTCCACGCCTTGGCTAAGTGAAGCCAGCACCGGAGAATACTGGGTCTACGTCTGGGGAGGGGATCTTTTGGGATGTGGCATCATGTATGTGAAACTCTAGTCTTGGTTGGAACCCCCAGCATGATGGCAGGGTTCAGCTCCTTGAAGATACTCTGGGAATACACCATCAAAATGGAGAGGACAGCGTACCCCCTCAGTGGAGATACCCTGCTAGAATGAGTGAAGGAGTGAGTGAAGAGATAAAAGCTTGAGGTCTTCAAATCATAGAATTATCTAATATCAAAGACAAAAATGTACTTGAGAAAAGCCTATAGGCCTGAGACCTAATATGATGAAAAATGCCAACTTTAACATACATTGACACATGATTAGTACACTTCTAGTCCTATGAATATCAAGTTTAAAAACAGAAGTTGCACACTGGCAGTCGCTAGCCAAATCTGCCCCACAGACATGATTTACTTAGCCTATGAAATAACACGGGATCCCCAATTTTTTTAATTGGAAAGTTTCATGTGAAAATATAGATTTCTATCTTTTCTAGAAAAAAACGAGAACTGACAATTTCTGCCTGGCCACGGCAGCTGGAGCAGAGCCGGCCCTGTCTGTTTAGACAACTGCTACCTTCCCTACTGCTCACTTTGGCTCCCCAGTTCCTGAAGGCATTTCAGTTTTAGACCCCTGGTTGAAAAGATAACTGGTTTTCTAACTTTTAAAATACTCTCACAAACAAACCAGCTGAACTAACAAATGACAGAGATTCTCACATGAAATTAGCAGGTATTCACAAAGTTGATGGTAGACAGTGGCCACATATTAGTCACTGGAAGCTTTTAAAAATTGATGCTCAGGTCCTAGTGTCTGGGGAAGGGAGCCAGGCATCTTACTTTTGAAAGATCATATGTGAAAGAGCAGAGATGGGCTCCCTGGAGAAGCTCACTCCCTACCTCTGCATTACTATGTTGAAAATCAGAAAATGTAGTCTCTCTGGCATTGTGCCACATCTCTGTCCCAAGATAACTTTTATTCTAGAATATTAAGCCAGGAATCATAAGATGAAGGACCTTAGACCATGTTCTAATTACTGTTGTGTTTGTAAGTTACTTGACCTAAGTTTCAATTCTCTTTTCTGAAAATGGCATCAGCAGACACTGACCCAACTGACTACTTGTGAAAATATCTATAAATTATAAATATCATAAGCATAATGTAGCATTAGAACTACTTTTCTAAGATATTGCTGTTTTAAACTTTAAGGCTATGTTAATTCTGCTTAATTATATATTCAGCATGTATCTTTTCATTATGCATAGATAAGAGTTTTCACTGGTCTCTTTACAATATTGTTGTACCCATCTTTAAGTGGTCTTCTTTATAGGTACAGAATACGTCTGTGTTCCTAAAATGTTGTAAAGGCAACTTTGCATAAGCCATAGTTGACTTAGTAGAAGAATACCTTCTCTAAAGACAGGCTAATTCTTTCATAAAATGTAAAATATATTCAGACGCCTGGGTGGCTCAGTCAGTTACGAGTCTGCCTTCGGCTCAGGTCATGATCCGAGGGTCCTGGGATTGAGCCCTGCTTGGGGCTCCCTGCTCACCAGGGAGCCTGCTTTTCCCTCTCCCTCTATGCCTCCTCCCTGCTCATGCTCTCTCTGTCTCCCTTGCTCTCTTTCTCTCTCAAATAAATAAATAAAATCTTTGAAAAAGTGTAAAATGTATTATTTTAGAAATACTGCTTCTTCTCTAACTGGCAGACTTAAAAAGGGTATATTTTAATCATGGCACTTTCTAGTTTAGTTATGTCATGCTTTAGGGTGAGGGTCAGGCAGACAACTATTTTTGTTTATAGAGACAAATACAAGTTCAATTTCTAATTCTAAATAACCAAATCAAAACTTTTGTTTTGTTTCTTACATTTCACATAGGAGTGAGATCATATCGTTATTTGTCTTTCTCTGACTTACTTCACTTAGCATTATACCCTCTAAATCTATCCATGTCCCTGCAAATGGCAAGGTTTCATTCTTTTTATGGCTGAATTAATATCCCATTGTGATTCCACCACATCTTTTTTATCCATTCATCTATCAGACATCTGGGTTGTTCCATAATTTGGCTGTTGTAAATAATGCTTCAATAAACACAGGGATGCTCATATCTTTTCAAATTAGTGTTTTCATATTCTTTGGGTAAACATCCAGTAGTGGAATTACTGGACCATATAGTAATTCTGTTTTTAATTTGAGGATCCTCCATGCTTTTTCCACAGTGGCTATACTGGTTTGCATTCCCACCAACAGTGCATGAGGGCTTCTTTTTTTCCTCATCTTCACCAACACTTGTTGTTTCTTGTGTTGTTGGTTTCAGCCATTCTGACAGGTGGGAGGTGATATCTATCACATTGTGGTTTTGATTTGCATTTCCCTGGTGATTAGGACTAGACAACTATTTTTGTTTACAGAGACAAATACAAGTTCAATATCTTATTCTAAATAATCAAATCATTTGGGAAAGGCTAAACTATTAAAAGTCAGGCACAACGTCACCAAATACTAGATATGTCAAATACTGTTGGCATGACAAGTGACACGAGAAGTCTTACATTCAGATGATACTGGTTGCTGCCGAACTGCTTCCCCTACCGATTCCTTAAGTTTCTTCTTAAGATCTCTGCTGGTTTTCTTATAGAAATAAAGATCTTTTTCCAGCTGCTGGATTTTATCTTCATATGCTTTTAACATTTCCAAAAGGCCTTCGCCATCTTGCTCTATGAAACAGAGATTTACATTTAAAATCAGTTTAGGGCGCCTGGGTGGCTCAGTGGGTTAAAGCCTCTGCTTTCGGCTCAGGTCATGATCTCAGCGTCCTGGGATCGAGGCCCGCATCGGGCTCTCTGCTCGGCAGGGAGCCTGCTTCCCCCTCTCTCTCTGCCTGCCTCTCTGCCTACTTGTAATCTCTCTCTGTCAAATAAATAAATAAAATCTTTAAAAATAAAATAAAATAAAATAAAATAAAATAAAATCAGTTTAAACTAAATGACTAAAAATTACGTTCTAACACAGTCTCCAGACTATATTCAAAGGGTCAGGAGTATGTTACATGTATCTGTTACCTGAATGGATTTGCTTTCAGCTACAGTTTGGGTTCTTCTGCCCTCAGTCACCTTCTCTGCCCAGCCCCCTACCAACTACCGCATCTTCATGATTCATTAGCACTTTTTGAGTTAACATTAACTAGATTCATCCTTAAAACAGCAGAAATAAGGTGTTTCCTATAAAAAATTCATGTTTGGAACTCTATCCAAACGTTGCATCAATATCTTTTTTAAAGTTCATATCAGGGGCACCTGGGTGGCTCAACTGGTTACATGTCTGCCTTCAGCTCAAGTCATGATCCCAGGCTCCTGGGATCAAGTCCCACATCAGGCTCCCTGCTTAGGGGGAGCCTGCTTCTCCCTCTCCCTCTGCAGCTCCCCCTCTTTGTGCTCACACTCTCTGTGTCAAATAAATAAATAAAATCTAAAAAAAAAAATAAAGTTCATATCAGGAATTGTGGATATATGGAAAGTCACAGGCCCAGGTTTATAAGCCCAAGAAATCTATCGCCAAATTACAAAAGAAAACACCCATACAAAAAAAGAGGGGAGATAGCAATAAGTTGTAGCTTATGCTACAATATAACTTAAAGCTTCTAGTTAATATTTATGAATGTATAAAACTCTCCCTATTGGGTATGTTTGGGAACCAGTAAAACCTAGATTATTGACCTTCTGAAAATACATACTCTCAGCCCTATTCTTTCCTATTGGTATATTTATAAGATGATCCTACTGGGTTTTTTTATTTTTCATTTTTTTATTTATTTAAATTCAATTAGCCAACATATAGTACAACATTAGTTTTTGATGTAGTGCTCAATGATTCATTAACTGCATATAACACAATCCTACTGGTTTTAATGTTGTTTTGTTGTAACTAGCTGTTCTGAAAAATTTTATCTAAGTATATTGGATATTCTAAATTAACCCATTATCTTGTATTTAAAAATAAAACTTTAAGGGGTGCCTGGGTGGCTTAGTCAGTTAAGCATCAGGCTCTTGATTTTGGCTAGGTCATGATCTCAGGGTTGTGGGATCAAGCCCTGGGTTGGGCTCTGCGCTCAGTGGGGAGTCTTCTTGAGCTTCGTTCCCTCTCCCTCTCCCTCTGTCCCTCTCCACCATACTCTGTCTCTTCTCTCTAAAATAAATAAATAAATCTTTAAAAAATAAATAAAATAAATACTTTAATAACACCATAAATCCAAATCCCCATAAAGAATATCATCTATGTCAACTGAATTTTATATAACATAGTCAGTTGAAATTAGAAAATTCATAAATTATCATTTCTAGGGGCACCTGGGTGGCTCAGTAGGTTAAGCCTCTGCCTGCGGCTCAGGTCATGATCCCAGGGTCCTGGGATCGAGCCCCATGTCAGGCTCTCTGCTCGGCGGAGAGAGCCTACTTCCCCCTCTCTCTCTGTCTGCCTCTCTGCCTACTTGTGATCTCTCTCTCTGTCAAATAAATAAAATCTTTTAAAAAACTATTTAAAAATTATCATTTCTAGCTGCAACTGTGTTATAAAAAACTTATCCCAGGTATAGAAATGAATGATTTTTAAAATATCCTCATTTGGCTGTAGCATGAGCTTTTGTGGTGCAATGCCAATCACTTGAAAAATACATTAAAAAGTCAATGAAAAGACCACTTTATAGAGACGTAAGATAGAACTAAAAAATAAGGAAAGGAAAGCATGTTTGAAGGAAGTGACATATAGGATCCTGTCAAGGAAATCCTGTCATCAGACAACTGGTTGTTAATCGACTGGTTATCGAATTAACTTAAAGGCAAATTGCCTCAACACTCAAATTTATATATTTTCCAATTTTCTGCTTACTCAGGTTGTTTCTCCAGATCCTTTCTAACCCATTTCCCACTATAGATTCACAAGAATCAAGACTAAGCAGCGAAGCAGCCTGGACTGAAGCATTTACCAGTGCTGCCAGGCAGTGATTCTGTCGCCATAGCAACTCTGTGTGTACTGGCCAAATGCCCAGGTAACATGAGGACCAACTGCTGTGACAGCTCTTTCCACACCAGAGGTGACAGCTGAACTACTGTGCACTGATAACAGTACGTGTCCATTGGTGGTGGACTAATTTTGACCTAAGATATAACCTTAATGCATAAAATTTACAATCAACTGAAAATTATAACAAGAAATATAACTAGATGGGCGCCTGGGTGGCTCAGTGGGTTAAAGCCTCTGCTTTCGGCTCAAGTCATGATCTCAGGGTCCTGGGATCGAGGCCCACATCGGGCTCCCTGCTCAGCGGGGAGCCTGCTTCCCCCCCATCTCTCTCTGCCTGCCTCTCTGCCTCCTTGTGATCTCTCTCCCTCTGTCAGAAAGAAAGAAAGAAAGAAAGAAAGGAAGGAAGGAAGGAAGGAAGGAAAGAAAGAAAGAAAGAAAGAAAGAAAGAAAGAAAGAAAGAAAGAAAGAAAGAAAGAAAGAAAGAAAGAAAGAAATATAACTAGAAATCTGACGGGGCCTATCACGTTAATTATGTGAAGGGAAAGTAATTTAAATATCAAAGCATTCCATCCGTGAGAGACACTTTTCAGCTGCACACCGCAAAGCCAGAAATCCCACATTTGTACATAAAAAAAAGAGACCAACAACAGACGGGTGGGAGTTCTTCCGTGTGGCACTGGGGACAGGCAGAGGGAAGGCATTTCAAGCACCAGAAGCCCTACATCCCAGTCACCTAACCCACGTGCGGCAACTCAGACACATGAAGCACAAAACCAAATATAAGTAAGAACTATTTATTCACGCTGGGTTTTCCTGTGATCAGATTCTGTCCTGTCTTCCCCTCCCAGCCCCTCCGACACATCACCTTTCTTCAGCTGACCAGAAGGGGCGGTACCTTGAAAATGATGTAACAGCAGCTGCATTTTTTGCTCATGTTCCTTCTGCTGAAGGGTCAGTCTCCGGTCGCACTGCAGTTTCAGATGCTCCAGTGCAGACTCCAGTTCCCGAACCATATTATCCCGTTCCAGAACCTTCATTTTAATTTCTTCATTCTGTAACTGTAGCTTCCGTTCGGTTTCTCGCAAATTGACCACCTAGCAAAGATATTTTTTGACCTTTAAAGTGTGTCTTCGATAGCCTAATGTAATAACCTACTGCTCTTAGACTACATGAAGAACTTCCTTAGTCACCATGGTATAACTAAGCAAATGCTTTGGAACGTACCCAACAAAATAACCTAATAGCCATTTGAGTTTGCTGGGATTCTGAACTGGTAACAACTTCACTGTAAATATCATGTGGCTCTAACTATCACCCTTCCATAATCTCTTAGACATGGTCGCTGCAATTTACATTTACAATCCTCTAACTCCATTTCTCTGGTCTTAAGAAGAGAAGGGGAACCTACAGACTCCTGTGACAACTAGAAATCTCCCAGCGTTAACTCCAAAATGGATGTTATAGAGAAGTACAGACTTTCTCAAACTATACAGAGTCCAGTCTCAGATGGTGCATTTAGTGCAATGGGTTCTTCTCTGCACTGCTATGAAGTGAATATACTTCCATGTATGTGTCACAGAACCTGCGAATGTAATGATCTTCTCTCTAGAAAAATACTCATTTCTACAAAGGGTACCCAGGGTCAGAAAATCCACTGACCTTGGCCTGTGTGGTTTGGGTAAGAACCTTTTCTCTAAGGACATCAGAAAAGAATTCTATCAAAGCTCCCGACAGCACTGCACCATTTTTTCTGCCCTCCACACATGCCATGATAGGATGGCATCAATAAGACTCTGGTTGATCAATACTGACTCTTATCAATAAGAACAGCTTACTACTGACAGTCATTACCAAAGAGGAGCACTGTGTCTAACATTTCCATTAATTTTGTCATCTTTATTTCACTTGTCTAACAGAACTGGAACTTTATTTTCAGACTCCAGTGTTTTATTTTTCATTGATGGTCTGATATTCCCTTAAACTGAAGATACCTTTCAGAGAAAAGAGCTATTATTTGCTTAACACTTCATAATATATACCTTAAGAGAAGACATTATTCAGGTTAATGTTAAAATCTATTATTATCTTTGCCACTGATGCACCCCTTCATCTTCAATTCATAGGTATGATGATAAAGTACACGTAACCCTACACTATAGCAATGAAGGAAAGGAAGCCCGAGCTTGGAGGGCTCTTGATTTTTCATGAATGCTGAGTAGCAACAACCAAATCCTGAAAATATCCAAGAAATAGTGATCGAGGAATAGAACTTGGATGCTTGGGTTTTAAAAAACTATTTGAAAAAGCCCTTCTTTCAAAAGGCCTTTCCAATGTTAAGAACCTCCCAAAGTGAGGCCTACATACATGGATAAGCACACAGCTTTCAGACGACCACATTCAGTAGTGTGAGGAGAAATCATGCTTAAATCTATAGTTACACCATCAAAACTTTAGGCCTTTCAATTTCTGAAACGTGACATGTGTAAGCATCTTGGCTCCCCATACAAGAAAATCCTCTGTCCTTCCGAAACAAACCTTATTGAAATATCTGAAAAGAATAGCTCTAATCTCAACAGGACTCAGGCAAATGAGTTTTTCCAAGATGTTTGCTTCACTACGAGAGAGGTTTTGGAGTGAGGCTCTGAGCGAGTTCTGGCGACTCTGGATACTTTCGTTCTTGTATTCAATTGCAGCTTCCAAAGCTTCAATCCCTTCTTCAAGTTGGAAAAGAACATGTTCTTCCTAGATGTAATGGAAATCACTCATTTTAAATGAGATACTATAATTTGGACTTTGTCATACACTAAGATCTCACTCTGCTGAGTCTAATGGACTTACCATTCGTCTACTAAATTTGAAGAAAATGTTTACTGAGTGTATACACACACATATATAAAACATACAATCACTGAATCCTGGCACGAAATCTCACGTATGAAGCATTCCAAGGTCATACAGCAAATGCTGATAACCAAGGAATACACGTGAACAAAGCCTCAGCCCTCAGGACCAGCACTGGAGTCATGTATCTCCCTCCACAGCCCTTCAAGTGCACATTATGTGTTAGAGAGATCTGAAGACTCCTGATGTCCCCTCAATGATCTATCGAAACAGTATACTGCTGGGAGGGAAAGAAGAAACAGATTTAGAATAAATTATTAAGAACTAGTCATCAGAAGAGGGTCTCTAGGGAAAAAAGAGTATGGCATAAAAAAAAGTAGGGAGGATTTAAGGACATGAAACATTTCATAAAATTCCTATGAGATGCCATTAAAGGGCAGACAAAGGCATTAAAAATGTAGACGATGTAACATTTTTTTCATATGCTAGAGAAAGATTTCCTTTGTAGGGGAAAAAAAAAACTTGATGAATCCCTGTCTGGAAACCTAGCAGTTCTTTGAACTATCCAAACATCTTATTTGAGGATGTCCAAATTTCTAGTAAGAAATTATTTCAGGGGGTGCCTGGGTGGCTTAGTGGGTTAAGCCTCTGCCTTCGGCTCAGGTCATGATCTCAGGGCCCTGGGATCAAGCCCCACATCAGGCTCTCTGCTCAGCAGGGAGCCTGCTTCCCCCTCTCTCTCTGCATGCCTCTCTGCCTACTTGTGATCTCTCTCTCTCTCTCTGTCAAATAAATAAATAAAAATCTTTATTAAAAAAAAAGAAATTATTTCAGATCTGGTGAGACTTGGACAGATATCTCTGTATACCTATATGTGTGGTGGAGGTTACCACAACTTTCGGTTCCTTGAAGGCAGACCGTCTTGTCCATACTCATGTCCTTACTGCCTACTACAGTACATATCAATAGTTTAAACTCAGTAAGTATCTGCTGAATGGGTTAATGAGGGAAAAGGAGAAGAAAATATTTTCATATGTCTGATGAGATGACTCAAATATTTCTTTCTCTCCACTCCTTCCCCCAGCACTTCAAAGAAAAATGATGTTAATATTTCTGATCTACTTAAGGAACAGGTGTTTTTTTTTTAAGATTTTATTTATTTATCTGTCAGAGAGAGAGAGAGAGAGAGAGCATAAGCAGGCAGAGTGGCAGGCAGAGGCAGAGGGAGAAGCAGGCTCCCTGCGGAGCAAGGAGCCCAATGCGGGACTCGATCCCAGGACTCGGATCATGACCTGAGCCGAAGGCAGCTGCTCAACCAACTGAGCCACCCAGGCGTCCCTACTTAAGGAACAGTTAAAGTGACTTCCAGAACTCCTGTTTTGGAATTCAGGGAAAAGGTATGTAATAACCTGTTCCAGTGGGAAGTTGAATAATACTTATTTTTAAAAGCCACTTTATAAAAATCTCCTGAAAGAGCCATTTTGAAAAAAATATATTTAACCATTTTGTTTCTCTGTGCAATCACTAACCATCAAGAATTTGATGATTTGATCATCACTCCATCCAGAAGAAAATAATATTCACCTTTTTAAGAAAAACAAACTTCAGTCCTGAAAGGTACATCGGTGAATGGTAAGAGGAACCAGAAAATAAAAGTGGATAATCCAAAGAACATATTTGACTTCTGAATAATGCATACTATGATATTTTACCAAAAACAAATGTGGAAATAGTCTGGCTTTATATACGTCTGAGAACAATTTGGCAGAAATTTAGTTTCTATAGTTTTGGACCTAAGTTAGGGAAGTACTGCAAGTGGCAATGAGAAACTGGCCAGGATGAAAATTTTGCCACATGGCAAACAACAGATTATGGAGTTGACTATGCTTTATCAGAGAGCACTGCTTTTCACACACGCACCAGGGGTCTTGTTAAAATGCAGATTTCTCATTCAGCTGGTCTGGGTCTGCCATTGATCCAGAGACCTCACAACGAGGACCTAACGTGGTGGTCTCTGAACAGTTTAGGTCACACATTCCTATCAGTAAAACAAACAAACAAGCAAACAAAGTGAAAACTTTTAAGTAAGCTCTGCATATATGTATATGTATATTTCTCCATAAATTATATGCATGTTCTAATGCTAAAACATGATATCAAAAGTGTAAAAGATGAAATAAACATAGATGTAACAGTTCCTATATTTTCTTCCTATATCCCAGTTACTGAGCAACTGCTCTGCATTATTAGAAAAATGGAGTCAGAAGTATTTTTTTTTAATTTGTTTATGGAATTTTCCCAGAAAAGGAAGTATTTGTCTCTATTAAATTGTTGGGTAATCCTGTACTAGTATAGTGATCTAAAACCAGTCACTTCCCATTAAGTAGTACGATTAGGAAAATGATTTTAATTTATTATGGAAAGAGAAAATAATCCTAAACTAGTTAAAAGAGATCGAAGCAGCGGACTGTTCCACCCAGATGTTACTAATGTCTTGTGTCACGTCAGAAGCTCACGTTACCGGTCATCTGTCATTGGCAGATCTATCCAGTTAGAGTAACCTTGGCTTTAAGAAAACAGTGGTGAGAGCAGAGCTCACCTCAGAGGGGCACTAGGAAGAACGAACCCCGTGGAAGAAGGCTGCACAGAAGCTCACGTGGCTACTGGAACCCCCCCCCAGGGGGAGGGGGCTCATCATTCCCTCAAACCAATCCAGGCGGGCTGCTGAACAGGTACTATGCATGGTTTTCACCACAAGCCCTACATCATGATTTGTAGTTACAGAATTCTACGTGAAACAGAAAAGTCAAAGTTTCTTGAAGACAACGAACGGGCTCTCTACCCTTCTGCAAACATCATTTGCTCATTCCCTTCCCCATACCTTATTTAATGGTGTTCTAGCTACAAAGGCCTTCTTGCTTATAACTAACTACCAGTACCATGGTTTTCATAATACAGCTCGAGATTCCAATCCACCAAAGTTGCCTTGATGAATCTTCCCCCTCAAATGACCACTGCACTGTTTTGTATAAATAATGTAACAAGTATAGTTTTAGTATGTTATTATCACTTGCTTTTTTAAATGTTCTTCAGGGTTTAGAGTTTTCTTGCATCTGTCACTTTTCCCCAGATAAGAGTATGATTTTCTCAAAAGAAGCATAATGCCTTTTACAGTTTTTTTGGTTTCTTCCATTGGGCCCAGTAACAGTCCTGGGCAGGCAAGAATTCCTTAAATATTCCTATTTTGCACTATTTTAGGCTCTCATACCCTCAAATCTACACGGCCAGGCTCTAATTTAATACCCTTGGGCAGACAGTCTGATTCTGTGACCCTCCACACAACTACTCAGACTATAAAATGGGGCAATGAGGCTTATGATGTCACCTTGTCCCCAATCCAGTCTTGAATTCCTTTCATCCACTCAGCGAACATCAATCTAATTTTATGAAACCCTTGCTCCTGTTCCTTCTTAACCAACCCCCTTAACTGTCTCTCCCACTTGCTCCATTCTAACACTATACAAGATTCAGCAAGGTGCATGATTCCCAACTACTCACTTTCTCTTAGCAATATTCTCTTGCTTTGATCGTGATGGGACATCAACAATAAACATGTGCAGAGAAAAGTCAGGTTCAAAAATTCATACTTGTCTGATAAAGTAAGGGATGGGATTGCCAACTGATATAAAATTTTAAAAAAAGACAAAGTCAGGGGGAATCTGACAACCATAAATGTACTTTTACATAGTTTAAAAAAAGAAAGGTGAGAGGAGCGATAGACTTCTCATAAATGAAGACCCAAACTCAGAGGTATTTTTTTTTATTTTTATGTTGTTTTTATATTTTTTCTTTTTTTAAATTGAAATTCAATTAGCCCGCTTATAGTACATCATTAGTTTCAGGGGTAGTGTTCAATAATTTATCCATAACTGATAAACTATCAAAGGTATTTTTATTGGGATTTGAATTCCATGCATCTACTTGGCTGGACCCCTGCTCTCAAAGGCTGGGACTTTCTGAAAAGAATTAACCCTTAATGCCCTAGCCATCCATAGTATGAGACAGATTACTGAGGACTGTTTGAGAAAGAAGCAGAGAGAGAAGGTAGGTGCTCTCTTTGAAAGAACTGAGGAAAAGAGTCCCTTCAAATCATCTTCTGTATTCTGTGATGTCAGGTGAGAAACCCCAGCTGAGAAAGGCCCTCCTCGAGGGGAAGTGTTAAGTGTCCCAGGCCCTGGCAAGGCCAGCAAGGGGCCATGTTCATGAACCCATGTGTGAGGGTATCGCAGTCTCTAGTCAAGCATGGCTTATGGCACTGAACAGGAGCCCCGTAAACTCATTACATCTGACAAAGTCTCAAGGAAACAAAGTTTATCAGATTTCTCATTTTTATGTTTAAGTTAACAGAGACAGAAGAAATCATTCAAGTGACCCATTATAGAGCACTTGTAGTTCTAAAGAATACTGACTTACTTCAGGTGATAACACACTACCATTTTTAAGTTTCTCATCCACACTGTTCCTTCGTCTCTGTAGCTGATCCTTTTCTTTCTGGAGGGCTTGAACTTGTTCTGAAATCTTTATTTTCTCCTCAGCTGTGCTGCGTTGAAGCTCTCTGTTCTTTTCAGACAACTCTTGGTCCAACAAGTTCAGGCGAGTTGATATTTTCAAACTATCTGTGTTTAAGACCTAAAAGACACAATCAACCAAACACCCCAAAAACAGTTACTCAAAATCCAGGAGGCATACAAACTAGAAAAATAGAGAAAATTATTAACTGAATATATTTTTAGCTTTCACTGTGTTGTTTTCTTGTGGGGTTTTTGTTGGGGGGTGGAGTTCATTGTCTAAAATCTTAAGTTGAATGCCTTTTTTTTAAAAAATGGAGATTCAAGAGGCACCTGGGTGGCATAGTCAGTTAAGCATCTGACTCTTGATTTTGGCTCAGGTTCATGATGGTGGTAAGATCAAGTCCCGCATCAGGCTCTGCCTGGCCATGAAGCCTGCTGAAGATTCTCTCTCTCCCTCCCCTACTCCACTCACATTCTCTCACCACGACCCCCCGAAAAAGGAGATTTAAATGTTGAATTTATTGCCAAGTATCGCTTGGCTGCACCAGACTACAGAACATTGGTTTGAGAGGAAGTATTTTATTTTTCTTTTTTATTATTTCCTAAATCGAACTCTCCTTCCTTGGCCTGTTACATGATTTTATGATTTGTAACTAATTATATTATAATTTCCCTAAATGTTGAGATTTGGTTTGTTGCTGCTTATATATATAATTTGTTTCTACTTATTTCATTCTGGTCAGAAAATATGGCCAGTTATAGTAATGGAGATTCTCATTATGGTCCAACCTAAGAGAATTTTAAAAATAGTTTTGCATCTAAGTAATTACATGTATATATACCACAGGTTTATATATATGTGTGTGTGTGTGTGTGTGTGTGTGTGTGTGTGTGTGTGTACACACACACAC
>LNAC01000394.1:526855-551592 GCA_002007465.1 Ailurus styani | reverse complement strand
ACACATATATATATATATATATATATATATTTTAAAGCAGCCCCCTATCTCACCCTTTTACCTGAGTCCCACACCCCAGAAACAATCATCTTCAACCTTTCTAGCCATTTCTCCTGGTGTTAATGTCCATGTTTCTAAATAACATGATGCATTTCAGAGATTGCCTATGGACCGACTATTATGGAAGACAAAGACTTGGCACCATTATGCCTCCTTTATTTCCCACTCCTCTAGTCTCCCAATATAAAGTATATTGCAATTTTATGTGAAATCAATACTCTGTTGGGACACCTGGGTGGTTCAGTAAGTTAAGCATCTGCCTTCAGCTCAGGTCATGATCCCAGGGTCCTGGGATGGAGCCCCACATTGGGCTCCCTGCTCAGCAGGGAGCCTGCTTCTCTCTCCCCCTGCCCCTCCCCCAGCTTGTGCTCTAGCTCGCTCACTCACTCTCACAAATAAATGAGTAAAATCTTTAAAAATAAATAAATCAATAGTCAGTTTACATGGCTTTGTGAGTATTATTCACAGCTGAACTATCTAGTATAAAATGACCCTTTTCCATAGGATTAAACTTTTGGTACCATCTACTAATTCTTCCTCACTGGAATATACAATTCCTCTCAATACTGTTCTTTTCACTTGACCAAAATTAAATCAGGGAGTTTGTTTGCTTCATTCTTTTCTGGAAACATTTTGCTGGAAGTCTCCATCCTCCTGCTCCAAACTGGTTGTTCCAGGACCTCCTTTGGGTGTTATCCTGGGAACTTCCATGCTGGATCACACTTTCAGGACCCTGAATCCTCTTTCTTCACAGCTGATGCCCTCATGTTTGTGGAGCACATCCTCTAACGGTTTCCTGAGACAGACTAGGTTGGAAATCACTTTTTTCACCTTAAAATGTCCTTATTCTGCTTTCATTTTTGATTCAGAGTTAGGGTCAAGAGAGAAGTCTTGATTGGAAATCACTTTCCTTCTGAGTTGGAAGACTGCTGCAGGTCTCTTAGTTTCTACTGAAGAAGGTAGAGAAATCCAGTGGCATTCTGATTGTTGAGATTTGCAAGTGACTCGTCTCTTTTGTCTGGTAGCTTTCCGGATCTTTTCTTTTCCTTAGCGTACTAAAAACTTCACAATCATAAGCCTTTGGCACTCGTTTTGCCGGGCCATTGATGACCTATTTCAATCTAGAGTTTCACGTCCTCAGTGTTGGGAAAACTTTTTATATTGTCTTTGATAATCCCCCTCCCGTTTTCTCTATCTTTCTGAAATTCCTATTTCTTGGATGTTGAGCTTTCTGGATTTATCTGCCAAGTAAAAATCTTTTTTTCCTGGGCGCCTGGGTGGCTCAGTTGGTTAAGCGACTGCCTTCAGCTCAGGTCATGATCCTGGAGTCCTGGGATCGAGTCCCACATTCAGGCTTCCAGCTCCATGGGGAGTCTGCTTCTCCCTCTAACTTTCTCCCCTCTCGTGCTCTCTCTCACTCTCTCAAAAAAAAAAAAATTCCTATTTTCTATTTATCCTTTTTTTTACTTTCAGGGATATTTCCTCAGTGTTCTCCTCTAACCCTTAAAATTTCCAGCAGTTCCCATTTTATGGATAGAGCATCACCTTTCATCACCTTGAGGATGTTAAAGGTTTGCTGGAAGGTTTTTCAGCTCCTTCGCCTATCTCTAACGTCTCTGGGCTTCTTTTTTTTTCAGTCTTTCATGTTAGCAGCATTCCTGAAATGGCCGTCCCCTGTAAGAGTCAGGTATGAAGATGCTGATATGCTGTGTGGTTGGGGATGCTTTGTCACCATAGCATATATCTGGGGTCTGGCCACTTAGCTGGGGGTGCCCAAGGGTGTTTTTCAGCCTTTTTTTCAGGGACTGTTTCGGAAAATCCACCAATGTCCTGCTGGGAGGTAGAAATCTGGCTGCCAGCATTCTGAGATCCAAGTAGGGGTTAGGAAACAGAAATCTCAGGATTCGTATGGAGACTGGACTCTCATTCATTCCCTGTTGAGTATTCTGACTTACTCCAAACCTCTGTTGTACCTGGTTCAGCCTTCAGAAAATAAGCTATCTAGTCTGAGTAAGAAAAGGATGGTTTCCTGATGGTTCCCTGTTTTCATCCTTATGCCTCACTCCTGCCTTTTGAAAATCTTGGTCCCTTCATTTCTGAGGTTTTTTTTCTTTTTAAGATTTTATTTATTCATTTATTTAGATGGAGAGAACACATGCATGAGCAGGGGGAGGGGCAGGGGGAGCGGGAGAGAGAATCCCAGGCAGACTCCGTGCTGAGCATGGGGCCCCACATGGGGCTTGATCTCACAACTTCGAGATCATGACCTAAGCGGAAACCAAAGAGTCAGCCGCTTAACGAACTGACACACCAGGTGCATCTCTGAGTCTTTTTTTATTTTATCTATGTGAATGCTATCTTATAAAGGTGTTATTATCTTAAAAAAAAAAAGGCTAATGCTACAGCCATGGCTCTCACTGATGTCCCTCTCCAGGCACCTGGATTTCAGCCTCTTCTGCTACGTCAGCAACTACTTATTTATTGCTTTCCATTTTACACATCTTGGCAATCTTTTGTCTTCTGTTATCTTTTTTTCCCTTTACGAATATATAGCTTTTTTTTTTTGAGTAACAGTTTTATTGAGAGATAATTCACATGCCATAGAGTTCAACTTGTTATTTTTATTGATTGATCAAGATTCTTTTTTAAGTAATCTCTACACCCAAGGTGGGGCTCAAACTCACAACCCCAAGATCAAAAGTCATATACTCCACCAGTGGAGCCAGCCAGGAGCCCCTAAGCCACCTATTTAAAGTGTATCATTCAATGGGTTTTAGTACAATCACAGAGTTCTGCAACCATCACCACAATCAATTTTAGAACGTTTTTATCGCCCCCCAAAATGAAACCCCATGCCCATTTGCAGCCATTCCTTTCTTCCCCAATCCCCAGCCCAGCCCTAAGTAACCACCACTTTACTTTCTGTCTCTATGGAATTGCCTCATCTGCACATTGATGTAAATGGAGTCATACAATACGTGTTCTTTTGTGGCTGGCACCTTTCCCTGAACACGATTTGGGGTTCATCCATGTGGTAGCATGGATCAGAACTTCATTCCTTTCTCTTGCTGAGTAATATTCCACAGTACGGATATACCGCTTTCTGTTTATCTGTTCATTAGCTGATGGACTTTTGAGTTTTTTTCATTTGGGGGCTATTATGAGTAATGCTGTAATGCACATTCACATACCGGTTTTTGTGTGGACATGTGTTTTCACTTCTCTTGGATGCATACAAGGAGTTAACACTGCTGGGTGATGCAGTAACTCTACGTTTAACCTTCTGAGGAACTGCAAGACGGTCATCCAAGGCACCTGCACCATTTTACAATCCACAAGCCGTGTATGAAAAGTCCAGTTCCTTCATATCATCACCAACACTTCTCCTCTAGTTTTCTGACCACAGCCATCCTAGTAAGTGTAGAGTAGGAGCTCATCTATGTTTTGATTTACATTTCCCTGATGGCTAGTGATGTTGAGCATCCTTTCATGTTTATTGGCCATTTAAATCTCTTCTTTGAGAAATAAATGTCTATTTAGATCCTTTGTCCATTTTTTAACTGAGTTGTCTTTTTGTTATTAAGACTTCTTTATATATTCTAGATATAAGTCCTTTATCAGGTACATGATTTGCAGATATTTTCCCCCATTCTGTGGGTTATCTTCTCAACACCCACTTTCTTGATGGTGGCCTTTGCATAACAAATGTTTTTAATTATGATTAAGACCAATTTATCTAATATTTCTTTTGTTGCTTGTACCTCAGGTGTAATATCAAAGAAACCATTGCAAGGTCACAAAGATTTATACCTTTGTTTTCTTCTAAGAGTTTAATAGTTTTATTCCTACATTTAGGTCTTTGACTTATTTTGAGTTGAAATCGTATATGGTATGAAAATATTTTTTAATATCACATTCCCTGGGGCACCTGGGTGGCTCAGTGTGTCAAAGCCTCTGCCTTCGGCTCAGGTCATGGTCTCAGGGTCCTGGGATCGAGCCCTGCATCGGGCTCTCTGCTCAGCAGGGAGCCTGCTTCCTCCTCTCTGCCTGCCTCTCTGCCTACTTGTAATCTCTCTCTCTGTCAAATAAATAAATAAATAAATAAAATCTTTAAAAAAAAAATCACATTCCTTGTCCGAAATGCACAGGATCAAATCTTGTATTTCTTAAACACTGAAAAAAGATGTAATCTATTTACATTTTGTTCAAAAAGAACCCAGCAATATAACAGTCTCAAGTTTCTCTTCTGTTTCATTAAAATGATCTTCAAAGCATCAATTTTGCTTTGCTCTGCTGGGGATTTCATTTATTGTACTCTCTACTTCTCTCAGTACGTTCTTACTCCTGAATTTTACATTGTGTTGAAAGGGGAAAACTTCCCTCTTTTTTTCCCCCCCTGGATCATGAAGTAAACTTATTTCAGGAAAAAGATTTTTCTCCTTATTCCTTTTTATTTCTTTTGTGATACAGAACACATAATAAAGGTCCCAGTTTATTTTCTTCTATTTACTCACCTGATATTTTGATTTGTTCATCTCCTTTGCTGTCGCTGACATGTTTTGAGGGATAGCTTTTAAACCTTGACCCTGACAGCCAGCGTGAGCAAGCTACCTGCATACGGCACCAGCAACTAGGCTGCTTGGAGGGACCCCTACCCCTGTGTCCCGCAGCCTGGTGCTAACAGCTATTCAACAGGACTGGGGAATGGAGAACAGGGCAGAGGTAAGTACAGGTCTTTGTGCTTGTCTACCCGCTATACTGAGGAGGAGAGGTTAAGAACACGCCACCATCATCTCAGAGCCTACTGGTCTAGACACTGGCTGAAAGGCAGGTCCAATAAAGAGGTAGGTCACTGATTCTCTCTGTTCCATTACTCAATGTGTCCTTGGCCTGCTGGGTAAAAGGCCTCTTCAAGTCTGGGGCAAGACAGCTTCATTTTCAGACACTATTGGTGCTATTGTTGAAAATATCTATAGCTACATCCAAAAAACTATAGCCTGGTTCTTCTACTCCCACCACAATCATTCCTTTTTCAGAACTTGAAATTGAGGCAAACTCCTTCATAAAATCACTTTTTTGGCTCATGAAACCTGAGTTCTCCAGCAAAAGTTCTTGTAAAGGTCCCCGTGTCACTGTAATTTGAAAAATGAACAAATCTTCATTACATAAAGTCTTTCTTCTAAAGGAAACCTGCAAACCCTTAACTTTGGGCAGTAGTAGATCATTTTTAAGACTATTTTTCCAAATTACCTGTGTTCTCTATACAGCATCAAATGGAACAATTTATTTCTTAAATAGAGGTTGCCAGGGGAAATGAAGGTTACAGCTTCGTGGTTACAGACTTTCTGTTTGGGGTAATAAAATGTTTTGGAAATAGGGTGATGGCTGTATAACCTTGCGCCTGTGATTAATGCCACTGAATCCTACACTTAAAAATGGTCACAATGGCAAATTTTTATGTTACATATATTTTACTATAATTGTTTAAACGCCAAAAAAAGTTAATAATAAATCATACTTGGCAGAACGTTGAACATTTGATGTCAAAATTGCGATAGATTTTAGTGGTGGTCATTAAATAAGCACTAACATGCAAAATACACTGAAAACCAGAAGAGTTTTTCTTGGGCTTTCGAATTTCACAGTGGTCTGATTTACTTCTTAGGAAAAAAATCCTCATTCATTGGCTTACAGCCACAGTCAAAAAGCATGACAAAGAGAATACCTGACTTGATCTCAACTTCTTATTTTCCAGGTGGCTCTTCTCCTGTAACAGGGCCTCCTTCTTACAAACGATGGCCTCTCGCTTCTTTAAGTCTTCTTCCAGCTCCTCCAGTTCTTGGCGTTGGTTCAGGACTTTCTCTACTTCTTCATCTAACCATTTCTTTTGCTCATCCAGTTTCTACATTAAAATTCCAAAGAAATGTTACATCATTTGTTTTTCTTCTGCCGTAA
Organism: Ailurus styani; assembly: GCA_002007465.1. Taxonomy (NCBI): domain Eukaryota; kingdom Metazoa; phylum Chordata; class Mammalia; order Carnivora; family Ailuridae; genus Ailurus; species Ailurus styani. Next base: position 545,577 of record LNAC01000394.1, on the reverse strand, counting down.
GACGTATATGGTAACAACAGAACTTCTGATTGTCTAAAACACCCTAAATGAACATTTTTGGGTTTTTTTAACATTTTATCCATTTATTTGACAGAGAGAGAGAGATAACAAGTAGGCTGAGAGGCAGGCAGAGAGAGAGGGGGAAGCAGGTTTCCTGCCAAGCAGAGAGCCCGATGCGGGGCTTGATCCCAGGACCCTGAGATCATGACCTGAGCCAAAGGCAGAGGCTTTAACCCACTGAGCCACCCAGGCACCCCAAATGAACATTTTTAAACTACCTGGAACACCTTAAGTGAACATTTAAAGACTCTCAGCGAGGATAATAAAACAGTGTTCCTGTCTAAACCCATCAAGAAGTGGTTCCAGTTAACATCTTACTTTGTTTTATAAGGAATTAAGATATCTTCTCCAAATATGTTCAAGTCTGGGATTGTCTAGGCTGACAAAGAAAGGGCTGACAGTTTTCCACATGGATATTAAGGGTCAGTCCCTAGAACATGCTGGGATCTTCTTGGTCACAGAGGAGCGCACCTTCCTCACAGCACTTAGGCTGCTGGCTGCCCTATAGTCCTTCTCCTCTTCTTGAACCCTCAGTGGACTACAGAAACTGTCTGCCTCTCTATCCCCCATGCCTCGTATACTTCCAGCCCATGACCAGCTTTCAATAAAATGTCAAATGACCAACTGAATGAATGCCTGAGTCTATCAATTAATCAACGAGGTGAATAAATGAATCCACCCAATGGAAGACACATGTGATGGAGCATGGGAATGCACCCTACACCACAGCCTGTCGACATCAAGTAGTTAACAAAATAAACAGAGATGCAGAGATTTCCAAAAGAAGCATCTTAGGATTCTCTCGAACCAAGGACACCCAGAAACAAAGATAACAAAAATAGGAATGGAATATGCCTGTCCGAGATGAATTCGACCAAGTGCCCATCTGCACTGTGGACAAAGCAATGAAGCAACAACAGCTAAACAACAAATAACAGGAAAACAAATCAATACAGTACTATTTTCCAGTTCTTCTCCAGCTTAAAAATGGTGCCTAGAAATCTATATTAAAACAATGAGATTGGTTTGAGCATCTGCCTTCAGCTTAGATCATGATCCCAGAGTCCGGGGATCGAGCCCCACATTGGGCTCCCTGCTCAGCTGGAAGTCTGCTTCTGCTTCTCCCTCCGCTCCTCCCCTTGCTCGCTCTCTCTCTCTCTTGCTCACTCTTCCTCCCAAATAAATAAAATCTTAAAAAAAAAAAGATTAATAAAATGAGATAGTGAATACGCATAAGAAAAAGAGCAAAATTGGCCAAAGCAAAGAAGATCCAGAGCTATGCAGCCCTCCATCCAGACATACATAGCGTGGTCCTATAAGCACTATCACATCCAAATAATACTAATGCCTAAAACAGTAGCTCTACAATCACAAGGAACAGGAAGGCTATTCCAGAGCAGCTACAGAAATACTTTAGTTTTGTTATATCCGGCTCTACCTTAGAAACTCTGTATATGAGACCCTATGAAGTCTACCAATTAGCTAAAACACTCTACAAACACTCCTTGACTGTAAGTGGGGTTTGAAAAATGAATAACAGATCTTTTGTAAGGTCCGTTCCAACAGGAGGGAAACCCGAAAAATTATTGTTGATAACAAATGCTATATACACCTAACTCCTAGGTACCTTGTCAGTATAAATGGAGGGAGAGATCGGCTCTGTCTGGGAAATGGAAGAAATGTCCGTGCAGGCCTCACAGAGTAAGTAATATTTTAGTAGTGTTGTGAAAAATGGGTAGGAGTCCACATAAGACAAGTTTTTTAGGGAAATAGTAATAAATGAGTGGATTTTTCTGCATTTGACATAATAAAGGTTATGATTTGTATAATTCACTGTATCTTGGTAAGTTTTCCAAAAATTTCTTGATTTGTTTCTTCTCTTTTCATAGGAAAGGTTTCTATCACACAGTCCCAATTTTAAATGCTTTCCTATAAAGGAACTTCACTACAAATCGATGTCCTATTCTAAGCTCTTTTGATACCCGTATGGATTACCTTATAATCTTGTTCTTGTTTAGAGTCAGATTCTGGAAGGTGGGTTTTGTTTTGTGGTATTAAAAAACATGAAGTTTTCTTTTTGTTTTATTAATATTTCTAAACCACAGAGTGAAAGCTGTGGGAATCTTCTGGTTATCATATCACTTAAAATTTAGATCCTTCACATTTTGAAAAACAGGTCTCACTATTCTTTGCATTCCTATCTCTCCTACTCCCCCGCATACCCTTTCTGCCCAGAAATATTAGTACCAAGCAGCATGGAATGTCAGGGTGACAGCACTCTAACCAGTGTCTAAAACACACTAGTAAAATAAATAACTGGAGGGGACCTGGGTGGCTCAGTCGGTTAAGTGTCTCATCTGCCTTTGGCTCGGGTCATGATCCAGGGGTCCTGCGATTGCGCCCCACATCGGGCTCCTTGATCAGTGGGGAGCGTGCTTCTCCCTCTCCCGCTGCTCTCCCTCCTCTGGTGCTCACTTTCCCGCTCTTTCTCATAAATACATAAAATCTTAAAATAAATAAATAAATAAATTGGAAATACATTCAGGTACTAAATTTAACTATTAAGATACATAAAATTTAGGAACAAATTTTTCAGAAGTAAGGTGATGTATTAGCATTTGAGTGTAATTAGAGTTTTTAGTGCATGTTTTTCTTTCAGTAAGATTTTTAGAATTGCCATTTTGAATTTACATAAAATGAAGATGCTGTTTCTTTGAACTTTGAGATTAGTTTATGGTTTTCTTTTTTCTTTCTTTCTTTTTTTTTCTTTAGAGAAAGAGGGAGAGACCAGGGAAGGGGCAGAAGGGGAGGGAGAGAGAACAAATCCCAAGCAGGCTCCCATACTCAGCACAGAGTCCAACGTGGGGCTCGACCTCACAACCCTGGGATCATGACCTGAGCCGAAATGAAGAGTCAGATGTTTAATTGACTGAGCCACCCAGGCACCCCTGGATTTCATTTTTTAAATGTGGCACTAAAACAAAAACGTTTTAATTCGTCATATAAGGTGCCTATACAATTTGGTTATGTAGGGATAGGGGGTGAGGGCTCTGATTCTTACACATATATTGTTTCCATGGGCATAAGCCAGCCTTTATTCAAATATCTAGACTGGTTTAATCCCACGGAAACAATCTAGAGAACATGGATTTCATGTTTACCTTCTACAACATTCAAATAAATCCCATTTCTACTGAAATAAGAACACAGCACATTTCTGGATGAGAGAGTAATTTTTTTAATGAGAGAAACGTTTCAGAGAAATACCAGAAAATTTGTACTCAAGTAGCAAAGTCTAGTGTTTGCAGATTTTATTCAGAGTCCACCATTTTTTTTTACCTCTATTTAGACCATCATCAGAGCAAACAGAAAGCAGGAAACACTGAATAGAATAGACAAACCTGGAGCTGGTCTGTTCTTCCAAATGAACCTTTTGCCTTTTTCGTCTTAAATGCATCGAGGTCCTCACCTCTCAGTTTCAGAGCTTCTTCCTGTTCTGTTTTTAACTTTAGTTCCTGCAGAGAACAGAAATTGAAAACACCTTATTGCTTTTACTACCTGGCCATCATTAAATATTTATTTAATGTTTTATTAAATATTTTTGCAAAAAGAAAGAAAATAAGTAGATGAAAGCTGGGGCTATTTGAGAAGAAAATAATGTCAGCCCCTCACCAAAGCAAAAATCAGGGTTTATTAACAAAACTAGGGTTTGTTTTTTTCATGGCTTGCCAATGTTACAAATCAGCGTTAACAGGGATAAGAGTCTGAAAATTACAAATGTGCTTTTCTATTCTGCCTTTCTGAGCTCATGACCTTTAGTCGGGCTACCCAAGGCACCCACCTGCCATGGGGATATTAAAATTTATGACACTAGAAATATGAAAAGTAATCTTCCATTTCCGGCATTTGGAAATAGGATTTTGCAGCATGAGAACAGCCTTTCAAGACAGATTGTGGTCAGATGAAGAATATTAAATTCCTTCTGATTGCATCCACATCTTAAGAGGCCCCAGGTGCTTCTCCCGGGGTGTAGAGAAGATGCTGCTGTCCACCACTAAGGCTTAGCAGGAATCAGGAAGAAGGCCATAGACCAAAGTGGGCTGGTCTACGTTACTATCTGTTACTGATCCCTGATGGAGAAGTACAGAAATTCAAAGTGTTTAGAAACCTTTAAAACAGTTGAACAGAATAATTTTATATCTGTTGAATATTAATAGTTCTAATAACAAAAAGATGGACTTTTATTGTATATATTAATTTTTTATTTCATTTTATGACTAGTTCATGTTTTACAAAAGTACTGGGCTGTGACAAACTAATAACAACATGAAAACTGCACTTTCTCCACAGGTAATTTCAGAAGTACCGATATAAAGAAAGTACAAGGAAACGCTACCACTTTCCAGCCTTGGGAAGGGCAGAAAGGAGAAAAGAGATGGTAAGAAAGATGTGTGTCCCTGGCCTTGTGAGTTTGGGCCCTGAAAGGGGGCGATAAGGTGTCCCTGAGGGCAGAGGGAGAGAAGGCAGACTGCAGCACACTGGTCCCCCACCCCCGCGGGAGTGCCCGGCCTCGCTGACGGAGCAGGGAAGCACAATCAGGAACGACAGACTAATTACAGACTCCCTGGCCTCAAGTGATGTGGATCCTGAGAGCCGATGGGAGTCAGTTATCATGGAGCACTGACCCCAAAACTGAAGATGAAGACAGGCCACTGGGCTAGCAAGCTAGACAGAAGACCTAGTAGCCTCCACGGGGACTTATAATGTCATTAGGAGATGAAATGAAGCCAAAGCACTTCCATGCTCTAAACTGAAAGTGACGGGGCGCCAGGTGACTCAGTGGGTTAAGCCTCTGCCTTCGGCTCAGGTCATGATCTCAGGGTCCTGAGATCGAGCCCCGCATTGGGCTCTCTGCTCAGCGAAGAGCCTGCTTCCCCCTCTCTCTCTGCCTGCTTCTCTGCCTACTTGTGATCTCTCTCTCTGTCAAATAAATAAATAAATCTTAAAAAAAAAAAAAAAAACTGAAAGCGAGACCGATCTACAAGTTATACCAATTCTGGGCTTCATCATCAGGGCCCAGCAAAGAAAGGCAGACGAGGGAGAGCAGTCACACCCAGAGATCAACTGAAATTCTGGAGGTCCCTTTCCCTTCAACACCATGCAATGCAGTAAAAGTTATACGTGCAACCATCACATACACTGGACTCGACCTTAGGGAGAGAAGCACAGGGTGGAAGATGGAAGAGACTAAGAAACTGAATATTCTTATTCAAGAGAGCTGGGTATTATTTTTTTTTTTTAAAGATTTTATTTATTTATTTCACAGAGGGAGAGAGATCACAAGGAGGCAGAGAGGCAGGCAGAGAGAGGGGGGGAAGCAGGCTCCCTGCTGAGCAGAGAGCCCGATGCGGGCCTCGATCCCAGGACCCTGAGATCATGACCTGGGCCGAAAGCAGAGGCTTTAACCCACTGAGCCACCCAGGCGCCCGAGAGCTGGGTATTATTTAAAGAAAATGGCTAAATTACCAGAACAAGGTCTGAACAGATTGAGCATATGGTTAGTTCCTGTATTTCCAGCAATGATCATGATATGGGCTGGACAGGGCAAGAGGGGTGGTGGTATCATAAAGAACGTAGGGCTGGGGTGCCTGGGTGGCTCGGTTGGTTGAGCGACTGCCTTTGGCTCAGGTCATGATTCCAGAGTCCTGGGATCGAGCCCCACATAGGGCTCCCTGCTCAGTGGGAAGCCTGCTTCTCCCTCTCCACTCCCCCTGCTGGTGTTCCCTCTCTCACTGTCAAAAAAATGAATAAAATATTTAAAAAAAGAAAAAAAAGAACATAGGGCTGCTATAGACTAAGTAAACACATTTTCTCCACTCACCTGCATTGTATTACAAGTGAATTTGACCCCGTTATATTGACCCATTAGTTTTTTCATGCTGCCCAGGCTCTGGTCCATAGTTATAACTTAGCCCCGTCACAGTCACAACACTTTCAAGATGCAAAAATAAAGACACCTTATAGTTACTGGGAGCAAACTGTCTGCTATGCATCTCCCTCCACAAATGCTTTAAACGTAACTGCAGTAGATCTCACCCTCTCTGCTACAAGTTGCTCTAGACATTATTGCCTTTATCTTATAATATAATCCCTGTTGTAATATTAAAGTAACTTTTCAGCGGTGATGACACTAGGCTTTTCACATCTACTTAATTACGCCATTTAATCCTCACAACAATCTTATGAGACAGAGACAATCAAAAGCTTCATTTTGTAGATGGGGAAACTGGTACTTAGAGAAGTAAAGAGCTCAAGATCACACGATGACCCACAGTTTCAGGGGTTCCCATGCCTTTTCTGTATAGCTCATCCACAGACTTCAGTTAAGAACTGCTGCTCTAAAGAGAACCTACACGGAAATCCTAGTATTCTCTGGAAATGGTTTAGTCAAATGGAAAATGGACAAACAGGAACGTTAGAAAATCAGCTCCAAACAGAGGCCTGTGAGCAAAGTTATCTCCAAACAGACGACTGTGAGCAGGTTTTCTATTTTTGCGTGAAGTAGCGGAAACTTCAATATATTTTTGGGGCAGACCATTCCTTTTTCTGGATACTCGTTCTACCTTTAAATAGGGTCATTTCCCTAGAATGAGAGATATGGCTAAAAGAAGCAAAACTGCCCTATATAAAAAATGTAAAAAGTTTAAGTTACAGGCAGATTTGCATTTCAGTACACTATGCGCTATGCACTGCTTAGGGAAAAGGAAAAAAACTCTCGTTTTGAGATTTAGAGAGTGCTATGTTTTGTTGATTTAAACCATGGTCTATGAGAGATGAGAAGCTGAGACCCAAAGATCACATGACTGACAGACAGGCCCAATCCTCACACTGGAGGAAGGACCATAACAAGGAGACTAGGTTGTTGGCAGTAGTAATGAGAAATGAACAGATCCAAGATACCCAGAAGACAGCACCTATAGGACTTAGTAGTTCATGGGTAATAAGGAAGAAGACAGAGTGAAGCATGACTGCTAGTTTACCTATCTGAATGGATCGAAAGGTCTGGAAAAGCACATGGAAAACTACATATTCTCCCCTAAAGGAACAGGGAGGGGGAATTGTGGGGAGAGAAATAAGGAAGATCATGAATCATCTATCTATAAGACAACCTTATGAAGATGTCAGTAGTTGGATACAGGAATCCAGAGCTTGAAGGCAAATCTGTGATTAAGGATTAAATTTGGAAGTTGTCAGAGTTGAACTGTAGCTATGGAAAAAGACGAAGTACTTAAGACAGAGTACAGGGGAGCCTGGGTGGCTAAGTGGGTTAAAGCCTCTGCCTTCGGCTCAGGTTATGATCTCAAGATCCTGGGATCAAGTCCCACATCAGGCTCTCTGCTCAGCAGGGAGTCTGCTTCCTCCTCTCTCTCTCTCTGCCTGCCTCTCTGCCTACTTGTGATCTCTCTCTGTCAAATAAATAAATCTAAAAAAAAAAAAGTACAGAAAAGGGATAAAGCTAGAGCTCTGAGGAATTCTTATATGTGAAGGGCTGATAGTGTACGATGAGTTAGCAAAGACAGAGAATAAGCAATCAGAGAAAAACCAAAGGGCAAGAGGAAAATATTTCAAGATGGAGGGAGTGGTGAACTATGCTGGATGCAGCTGAGGTTTTATAAGGACTTTAGTGACAGTGAGAGCGCTATTGAATCTCTCCAGCACTTTGAAGTGGATGGTAGAGACGGGAACCAGATACCAGACTGCAGAGGATGTGAGAATAAATGGAAGCATAGGAAACAGAAACAGGTACAGTCAACTTTATAACCAACAAGTTTGGTTATAAAGGGGAGAAGAGAGAAAGAGAAAAGTATTAGGTTTAAAGAGGATAATTTTAAGATGAGAAAAATCTAAGATGTGAAAGAAAGAATCTAGGAAGAAAAAAAGTTGAAAATACTGGAGAAAAAAAGAATTAAATGAGATAAAGCACATAAATGCTTAGAATAGTACTGACTGAAGATAAATGTTAACTACTGCTATAATAACTTACATTATTAAGAATGAGTAGCTTGGGCGCCTGGGTGGCTCAGTGGGTTAAAGCCCCTGCCTTCGGCTCAGGTCATGATCCCGGGGTCCTGGGATCGAGGCCCACATCGGGCTCTCTGCTCAGCAGGGAGCCTGCTTCCTCCTCTCTCCTCTCTCTCTGCCTGCCTCTCTGCCTACTTGTAATCTCTCTCTCTGTGTCAAATGAATAAATAAAATCTTAAAAAAAAATGAGTAGCTCAAGAAAATTAAGAAAATAATTCCATTTATAATAACATCTAAAAGAGTAAAATATCTGGAAATAACTTTAAGGAAGGAGGTAAAAGACTTTGCACTGAAAATTATAAAAGATTGCTGAAAGAGATTAAAGAAGACCTAAATAAAAGACACCCCATGGTCATGAGTAGGAAGACTTAATATTGTCATGATGTCAATACACCCTAAGAACTCTACAGATTCAGTGCAATCCATAGCAAAATTCCAATGGCTTTTTTTTGCAGAAATGGAAAGGCTGAGCCTTTCATTCATATGGAATTGCAAGGGGCCTCAAATAATCAAAACAATCTTGAAAAAGAACAACAAAGTTGAAGGACTTATTTCCAATTTCAAAACTAACTGCAAAGCTACAGTAATCAAAACAGTGTGGTGCTAGCATAAGGACAAACATACAGACAAATGGACTAGAACTGAGTTTAGATATAAATCCATAAGGCTACAGCCAACTGATCTTTGACAAGGGCCAAGTCCATTCAATAGGGAAAAAACAATCTCTTTGACAGATGGCACTTGCATAACTATACTTCCACATGCAAAATAATGAAGTTTGACCTCAAAATCAATCAACAACCTAAATATAAGAGCTAAAACCATAAAACTCTTTTAGAAGAAAACAAAGGGGTAAATCTTTGTGACTTTACATTTGGCAGTGAATCTTTAAAAGACATCAAAAGCACAGGCAACCAAAGAAAAAATAGATAAATCATAAAAATTTAAAAGTTTGCTCCATCAAAGAATATTATCAAGAAAGTTTAAGGGGACACCTGGGTGACTAAGTCGATTAAGCATTTGACTCTTGACTTTGGCTCAGATCGTGATCTCAGGGTTGTGAGATCGAGCCCTCCACTGGGCCCCACACTGGGAGTGGAGCCTGCTTAAGATTCTCTTGGGGCACGTGGGTGGCTCAGTGAGTTAAGTGTCACTCTTGGTCTTGGCTCAGGTCATGATATCAGGGCCATGAGATTGAGCCCCACATCAGGCTCTATATGCTGAGCAGGAAGTGTGCTTAAAGATTTTATTTTCTCTTTCCCTCTCCTTCTGACCATAACTCCCCTAAAAAAAAAACAACAAAGTTTAACGACAACTTACAGAATGGGAAAAATATATGGAAGTCATATATGAGAGACTTAAATGTCCAGAGTACATAAAGAGCACCTATGACTTAATAATAAAAACATAATCCATTTGAAAAGTAGACAAAGAACTTGAAAGACATTTCTCCATAGAAGATATTCAAATGGCCTATGAGCACATGAAAAGGTGCTCAACATCATTAGTCATTAGAGAAATGCAAATTAAAACCACAATGAGATACTACTTCACACACACTTGGATGACTGTAATAAAAAAGAAAGAGAAAATAACGTGTGTTGGCAAAAATACAGAGAAATTAAAACCCTTATATGTTGTTGGTGGGAATGTAAAATGGTGCTGTTCTCTATCAAAAACAGTTGGGGATTCCTGAAGAAATGAAACATTGAATTATATGACCCAGCAATTTCACTCCTAGGACTTGAACAGTTAACCTGTAGGCCAATTTTTACCACAGTATTACTTACAGTAGCCAAAAGGTGGAAATAAGCCACGTCTACCAACAGGTGAATGGATGGACCAAATGTGGTCTATACACACAATGGAATATTGGCCACAAAAAATAAGGAATTTCTGATACATGCTACAACATGGATGAACTTGAAAATGTTATACGAAGTGAAATAAGCCAGAAACAGGATAAATATTGTAAGATTCCATTTTAATGAAATAGCTAGAAGAGGCAAATTCAGAGAGACAGAAGTAGATTAGAAGTTACCAGGGGCTGGAGGGAAAGGGGGAAATGGGAAATTACTGCTTAATCGTTACAGAGTGTCTGTTTATAGAGTGACGAAAAAGTTTTGAAGATAGCTAGTGGTCTCAGTTGTACAACATTGTGAATGTAATCAATGCCACAGACCTATACACTTAAACTTGATTAAAATGGAAAATTTTGTGTTTACTTTTTTTTAAAAGATTTTATTTATTGGGCGCCTGGGTGGCTCAGTGGGTTAATGCCTCTGCTTTCGGCTCAGGTCATGATCTCAGGGTCCTGGGATCGAGGCCCGCATCGGGCTCCCTGCTCAGCGGGGAGCCTGCTTCCCCCTCTCTCTGTCTGCCTGCCTCTCTGCCTCCTTGTGATCTCTCTCCCTCTGTGAAATAAATAAATAAAACCTTTAAAAAAAAAAAGATTTTATTTATTTATTTGACACAGAGAGAGAGATCACNCTCCTTGTGATCTCTCTCCCTCTGTGAAATAAATAAATAAAACCTTTAAAAAAAAAAAAGATTTTATTTATTTATTTGACACAGAGAGAGAGATCATATGTAGGCAGAGAAGCAGGCAGAGAGAGGAGGAAGCAGGCTCCCTGCTGAGCAGAGAGCCTGATGCGGGCCTCGATCCCAGGACCCTGAGATCATGACCTGAGCTGAAAGCAGAGGCTTTAACCCACTGAGCCACCCAGGCGCCCAATTTTGTGTTTACTTTACCAAAATTTATAAAAATAACTTAATATACCCAAACCCACTAAACTGTATATTTTACATGAGTGAATTGTATGGTATGGGAAGAACATCTCAATACAGCTGTTAAAAAAAAGAATCAGTAACTTGGCTTAAATGCTATTTAATCTTTGTTGCATCACTAAATTCTGTGGGGTTTTTTTTTTAAGGTCTAAGAATAGATTATATTCCGAAGTTAGAAATTTAAAAATCAATTATGTTCCAAGCCTTCAGTTCAGCTTAACATTTCAATAGAAAAGAGCCTGGTACCTAGTGCCGGGTAAGTGTTTGTTATTCCTGTTGTCATGACCATTATCATCCTCCTCTTTTCAAAAGAGTCCTGTGAGGTAAGTATGATTAAGGCCATTTTTGAGAAGAATAAACAGACTCAGAGAGGGTAAGAGATTTTCTCAGTAAATGAGCCAGCCAGGACCTGAGAAAGCTGGGATCTGAACCCATGATAGTCTGGCCGCAGAGCCCAGGCAGACGGCATTAGTTCCTCCCCAGACCAACCCGTTCTACAGAACTGCTGGGCAGACAGATCTGATCATTCTTCTGCTCATAGGAATGAAATGGTACCATTTTACCTCGTGCTGTTTCCCACATGGACAGTGCATGTCGAACACTTTGGAAATGGGAAATCCTACCAAATGTTAGATATTTTTTTGAAAGTCAGCTTTATATGTTTTTGACACCCTCAAGGAAAGGTCCTAGTTAGAGAAACCATCATCACGGTACCTTCTTTTATGAAGTCAAAGCCTTCAAGACAGTACTCAGAATTCAATAAATAGGTTTTACTATGTAGATTGAACAAAGCTTTAAGCGAATGAGGACAGCAGCTGAGGACAGGCCAAGGTGAGATCCCTCAGAAGCCAAGTGAATTGAGACCTTGGCTTCGTCAGCCCTGAGCCATTTAACATTTCCTATTAGGCTTAGCAGGAAAGTATGACAGTATTACTTTGATTTTTTGTTGATCCCGCTTGATTTCGGCATCCAGTTGCTTCCTTTTTTCATTTTCTTCTCGAAGTCTTTTTTGCAGCTGTACCTTTTGATATTTCATGTGATCTACATTCTGCTCTAGTTCATTAGCACGTTTCTCATTTTGGATTGACAGTGATGCCAATTTCTTACTGTTTTGTTGCTTCTTCTGTAAGACCTGCGGGTCATAGGGAATATTTCAAAATGAAAAACTGAGTCTCTAACAAACCTCCAGTAAACTCAAGCTTTTCACTCTATGGCAAAGGTAGGCATTTTGCCTAGATTTTCATTATTTTTGACAGGCTCATAATAGTTTTCTACTTTGACAATTGGGCCGCCATCATAATCTTCACCGAATATCATGAATGATGAGACTCCCTGATACTTAACAGCCGAACAGAACAAAACTGGTATCTTTGCTTTTTTATTGTTTTTAAAAAGTGATAAAAATTAAAATACAAAACTGTACTTCTATTTTAGAAGTCTTATCTCAGGCCTCAAATCTATTGCTCTGCTTCCCAACACCAAATTACCAATTTCTTATTCTTCCAGAAATAATTAATATGCATGCAAATAACTTTATATATATATTCTAAATAGATAATTTTTCACCTCACTTTTGCTCTACTCATCTTAGAGATGTTTTCACAGAAATTTGTTCCATGTGATTGCAAAGTAGTCCACTGGGCTCCTCTTTTATATCCAGCTATAGCCTAAATAATTAATCCCTGAGTTAAGATGATCAGAACTGATACCATTTTCCTTATGGTGACCAACCGTTATAATTACCATTTTAATTATCTTAAAGCTTCCCTTCATCTTGCTAAAATTATCGATGAGTAGCATAAAAAATTTGTGAACATTTGCAAAGTCTGTACTACTAATAGAAAATATCAGTGTTCCAATTTAATCCTGATCGAACATATATTAAACATGTATTATGTGCTTCAGCATTGCTCTAAGTACCTCTTATGTGACATAAAAAATTATGCAAACTACAGTTATTTCCCCTACCTTGGCAATAAATTGTTGACAAAAAACACCTTTTGTTTTCACTAAACTAGGCACTCACAGAAGCACTATAGCTTAGAGCAGAACCAGTATTGGCTGACTGTTGTCAGCTTGCACCACTAAATACACTGCTGGGTTCAGCTGACATTGTTTCCACTGAGACCTTTTTGATGAAGGGAGCTGTGCCCCCATGTGCCTTTCTCTTGTCATAGACGCATAACGAACAATCCACAGATGACTGAGCACCACTAGCATGGAGGCCACAGGACTCTGTAGTTTCCCATCCCTAGATTTGGACACTGGCTATGCCACTTACCTTTGATAGTAACTGCAGTACTGGAGCAAAAATGCTAATACTGGCATTTTAGTGTCTTTCCACATAATACTAAAATACCAGTAGATGTACTGATAATCTTCTTTAAAAGTTAGATAGGTTGGGCGCCTGGGTGGCTCAGTGGGTTAAAGCCTCTGCCTTCGGCTCAGGTCATGATCTCAGAGTCCTGGGATCGAGGCCCGCATCAGACTCCCTGCTCATGCTCAGCAGGGAGCCTGCTCCCTCCACTCTTTCTGCCTGCCTCTCTGCCTACTTGTAATCTCTCTCTCTCTGTGTCAAATAAATAAATAAAATCTTAAAAAAAAAAAGTTAGATAGGTTGCCATTGTCTTTTGCACTGATTCTGCACATGCTCAAAAGTGCACCTTACTGGCAGCTTTAAAGTATTAACCCATTAAAGAACTCTCTGTATATATGTAGACCTAAAGAATACAGATTTTATATTTTTTAAATAAAAGAATTTAAGTTTTCAAAACTTAAAAAAAACTTTATTGTACCAATAAAAACACTAGTATTTCAATATTGTAAAATGGCATGAGATGTTAGAGTACTGAAAACTGTTATTGTCACCTCAACTATGCGACTCTGAATGAGTTACTTTACCTTTCTAAACCTTAGGTTTCTCATTTGTAAAACACGGTAAAAATACTCTGTAAAGGGTTAAATACTGACTAAATAATACATATGAAACATGTGGTATGTAGATGCTTAACTGGTAACTACGATCCTCCTCCCCAGCCCTGCCACCATCCCCATCCCCTTGGGGTGTGCATGAATAGGTCAAAGGCACAGCCATTTCAAAAACTACATTGGGATCCTGTCAGTCTGCTCCTGTGTGGTATGTTTCTTTTGAGCTTAATTATGTTTGATGTCTTCTTTCCTCTCCTTATCAATCCCTCAGCAGAAAAGGATATGCAACAAGAAACATGGAAAACAAAAGACCATGATAATTCTCTATTAATAACCTTTCATTTAATCTTTTAATTCAAATTTTGTAGATGTGTGAAATATAGAACATATAAAAATAACCTTTGCTAATTCAGGCCTTCCTCAAAGCAAGAGAAGTCTCAAATACACAACCTAACCTTACACCTAAAGGAGCTGGGAAGAGAACAGCAAATAAAGCCTAAAACCAGCAGAAGAAGGAAAATAATAAAGGTTAGAGCAGAAATAAATGATACAGGAATTTAAAAAAAAAGTAGATCAACGAAACTAGGAGCTGGTTCTTTGAAAGAATTAACAAAGTTAATAAACACCTAGCCAGACTTATCAAAAAGAAAAGAGAAAGGACCCAAATAATTAAAATCACAAATGAAAGGGGAGATCACAACAAACACTGCAGAAATATACAGAATTAAGAGAGAATATTATGAACAGTTATATGCCAACAAAATGAGCAATATGGAGGAAATAGGTAAATTCCTAGCAATGTATAAACTATCAAAACAGAAACAGGAAGAAATAGAAAACTTGAACAGACCCATAACCAGAAAGGAATTTGAATCAGGAATCAAAAATCTCCCAACAAACAAGAGTACAAGGCAGGATGGCTTCCCAGGGGAATTCTACCAAACATTTAAAGAAGAATTAATACCTATCCTTCTGAAACTACTCCAAAAAAATCAAAATGGAAGGAAAATTTCCAAACTCATTCTACAAGGCCAGCATTACCTTGATCCCCAAACCAGAGATCCCACTAGAAAAAATTACAGACCAACATCCCTGATGAACATGGATGCAAAAATTCTCAACAAAATACTAGCAGGGCACCTGGGTGGCTCAGTGGGTTAAAGCCTCTGTCTTTGGCTCAGGTCATGGTCTCAGGGTCCTGGGATCAAGGCCTGCATCGGGCTCCCTGCTCGGCAGAGAGCCTGCTTCCTCCCCTCTCTCTACCTGCCTCTCTGCCTACTTGTGATCTCTCTCTCTCTCTGTATCAAATAAATAAATAAAATCTAAAAAAATATATTAGCAAATTGTATCCAACAATACATTAAAAGAATAATTCACCATGATCAAGTGGAATTTATTCCTGGGCTGCAGAGGTGGTTCAATATCTGCAAATCAGTCAATCAATGTGATACACCACATTAATAAATGAAAGGATAAGAACCATATAATCCTCTCAATAGATGCAGAAAAAGCATGTGACAAAATACAGTATCTTTTCTTGATAAAAACCCTCAAGAAAGTAGGCATAGAACAAACATACCTCAACATCATAAAGGCCATACACAAAAGTCCCACAGCTAATAACATCCTCAATGGGGAAAAACTGAGAACTTTCCCCCTGAGGTCAGGAACATGAGAGAGATCTCCACTCTCACCACTGTTGTTCAACATAGTACTGGAAGTCCTTGGCCTCAGCAATCAGATAACAAAAAGAAAAAAAGGGGATCCAAATTGGCAAGGAAAAATTCAAACTTTCAATTTTCACAGATGACATGATACTCTATGTAAAAAACCTGAAAGACTCTACCAAAAAATCGCTAGAATCGAAACATGAATTCAGCAAAGCTGCAGGATATAAAAGCAACATATAGAAATCTGTCACATTTTTATACATCAATAATGAAAAAGCAGAAAGAGAAATCAAGGAATTGATCCAATTTACAATTACACCAAAAAACATTAGATATCTAGGAATAAACCTAACCAAAGAGGAAAAAGGTCTGTACTCAGAAAACTATACAACAGTAATAAAATTGAAGAAGACACAAAGAAATGGAAAAACATCCCATGCTCATGGACTGGAAGAGTAAATATTGTTAAAATGTCTATACTACCCAAAGCAATCTACACATTCAATGCAATCCCTATCAAAATACCACCAGCATTTTTCACAGAGCTAGAACAAACAGTCCTAAAATTTGTATGGAACAAGAAAAGACCCCAAAGAGCCAAAGTAATGGGGAAAAAGCAAAGCAAAGTGGGAAGCATCATGATTCTAGACTTCAAGCTCTGTTACAAAACTGTCATCATCAAGACAGTATGGTACTGGCACAAAAACAGACACAAAGATCAGTGGAACAGAATAGAGAACCTAGAGATGGACCCTCAACTATACAGTCAATTAAGCTTTGACAAAGCAGGAAAGAATACCCAATGACAAAAAGACAGTCTCTTCAACAAATGGTGTTGGGAAAACTGGACAATGACATGCAGAAGAATGAAACTGGACCACTTTCTTAGGCCATACACAAAAATAAATTCAAAATGGATGAAAGACCTAAATGTGAGACAGGAAACCATCATAATCCTAGAGGAGAACACAGACAGTAACCTCTTTGACGTCAGCCACAGCAACTTCTTACTATCACCAGACCCATCACCAGAGGCAAGAGAAACAAAAGCAAAAATGAACTATTGGGAATGCACCAAAATGAAAAATTTCTGCACAGCAAAGGAAACAGTCAACAAAACCAAAAGACAGCCAACAGAATGGGAGAAGATATTTGCAAATAACAAATCTGATACAGGGTTAGTATCCAGAATCTATACAGAACTTATCAAACTCAACACCCCAAAAATAAATATTCAGTTAAGAAATGGGTAGAAAACATGAACAGACATTTTTTCCAAGAAAGACATCCAGATGGTTAATAGACACATGAAAAGATGCTCAACATCACTCATCATCAGGGAAATACAAATCAAACCCACGACGAGATACCACCTCATACCTGTCAGAATGGCTAAAATTAACAACACAGGAAACAGATGTTGGCAAGGATGCAGAGAAAGGGGAACCCTCTTACACTGTTGGTGGGAATGCAAACTTGTACAGCCACTCTGAAAAACAGTATGAAGGTTTCTCAAAAAGTTAAAAATAGAGCTACCCTACAACCCAGCATGCACTACTAGGCATTTACCCAAAGGATACAAAAATACAGATTTGAAGGGGTACATGCACCCTGATGTTTATAGCAGCATTATCAATAATAGCCAAACTATGGAAAGAGCCTAAGTGTCCATCAACTGATGAATGGACAAAGAAGATGTGATATATATATATTTTTTATATTTTTTAATTTATATTTTATATATTATATATATTTATATATATAAAAAATATATAACGAAATATTACTCAGCCATCAAAAAGAATGAAATCTTGCCATTTGCAACAATGTGGATGGAACTAGAGGGTATTATGCTAAGCGAAATAAATCAGTCAGAGAAAGACAAATACCATATGATTTCACTCATATGTGAAATTTAAGAAACAAAACAGATGATCATAGGCGAAGGGAAGGAAAAATAAAATAAGATAAAAAGAGAGAGAGAGGCAAACCATAAGAGACTCTTAACTATAGAGAACAAACTAAGGGTTAATGGAGAGGAGGGGGGTGGAGGGGAAGGGCTAAATGGATGTTGGGTATTAAGGAGGGCACTCATTACATGAGCCTTGGGTTCTGTGTGTAAGTGATGAATCACTCAATTCTACTCCTGAAAGCAATACCACTCTATATGTTAACTAACTTGAATTTAAATAAAAATTTGCGAAAAAAATCTTTGCTGAGTCCACAAACAAGGCTTAAGCCACAGGAGTATATGATCAACAACCTCCTCAGAAAAACAATCATTTTGGGCGCCTGGGTGGCTCAGTGGGTTAGGGCCGCTGCCTTCGGCTCAGGTCATGATCCCAGGGTCCTGGGATCGAGGCCCGCGTGGGGCTGTCTGCTCAGCAGGGAGCCTGCTTCCTCCTCTCTCCTCTCTCTCTGCCTACCTCTCTGCCTACTTGTGGTCTCTCTCTCTGTGTCAAAAGAATAAATAAAATCTTTAAAATAAAAAAAAAAGATTCTCTAAAAAAAAAAAGAAAAACAATCATTTTGATTAACACGAAGAATAAAAATTACAATCAGGGGCGCCTGGGTGGCTCAGTGGGTTAAAGCCTCTGCCTTCGGCTCAGGTCATGATCTCAGGGTCCTGGGATCGAGGCCCGCATCGGGCTCTCTGCTCGGCAGGGAGCCTGCTTCCTCCTCTCTCTCTGCCTACTTGTAATCTCTCTCTGTCAAATAAATAAATAAAATCTTTAAAAAAAAATTACAATCAGAACTGAAGCTTGGATAGAAAACTATGAAATTATAATTAAAATTTCATAATAAACACAAAGGAAAAATCTTAATTGTTTTGTTCTACTAATGTTTTGCTAACATGAGTACTTTGTTAGACATTGCAGTCCCAATTTTAAGGATTGAGAAGTGAAAAAGAACTTATCCCAAGACTCTCTGAGGTGAAGTGCTCAACAAAAACGTGTATTCCTGAAATAAGTACTATGAAGGAAAGTAGAACGGGTGACACATACCACTACCATGTCCTCCTCTAAGCAGTTCATATGTTAAGTCCTACTATGTTAGCTCTGTGTTGACAGGCTACTTAGGTCAAAAATTTTTGGCGGGGGAGGGCCAGATGTTTGAGGTGGGACTTGGTGTTTGGTCTGTTCATGTGCAGTGGACACTGATCTTTTTTTTTTTTTTTAAAGATTTTATTTATTT
>LNAC01000394.1:495491-526725 GCA_002007465.1 Ailurus styani | reverse complement strand
CCCGATGCGGGGCTCGATCCCAGGACCCTGAGATCATGACCTGAGCTGAAAGCAGAGGCTTTAACCCACTGAGCCACCCAGGCGCCCGGACACTGATCTTATTGAGAGAAAATAACTGTGGCACAGTTCCAAAAATAAATCAATCACGCTCTGAACAGGTGAACTACAATTCTACTCTCCCCACAGTGGAACAATAGGAAAGTAATGGATCATGAATGAAAAAAAATGGAGATAGCATTCTAGCAAATTCATTAGAATCGGACTAACGAAGCACTCTGATCATGCCCAAATAGCATCTGAAAATGGCTTCATTATACACAAAATCTCTCTGTAATGGAGTATTTTTCATAGAATGGCATTTTTAATGGTAGCTATTTCTGAGGCCATAGCTAAATCCAGCATTAGGAAATCAAGAATGAGACGTTAGTGGTCAGTTATTAACCTTTCTTAAAGCAATCAGTGATAGTTTCAGAAAATGGTCTGAAATAATTAGCATTTGTTGAGTGTGTCCACAAGGTGCCCTACGCCTACCAGATGTTCTCTATGTATTATGTAATCATCAATCTTTTGTCCCTCAGAAAAGAAAATTTCTGTGGTTATCTTTTTCTCACCACGGTTTTTGATAAAAAGTTTAAAATAATATATTTTTCAAATGAAGACTATAGGACCCAGATTGAAAGGAGGCAAACTTGCCAGCACACCAGGAAAGAAAAGCTGCCATCCCGTTTCTCTTGCTGGTGAAGACCGAATTCTACTTCTTTCCTAAGCAGCTTCGAAAGCAGTAAGCCTTAAGTAAGTGTGCACACAATTACATTTTGAAAATTACCTGGACTCTTAGCTTTGCGGCATCCATCTTTTTACGGAACTCCTTCTGTAATTTTACCTTCAAAGCAACATCAGAAAGATCTTTGTTTTCTAGCTCTTGTAGCTGCTTCTCTGTTTCAGTTAATTCCACCTTCGCCCGTTCTGCTTCGTGCTCAAGTTTTGTTACTTTCAGAGAATACTGTTTGCTTACGGCCTTGGCATCGTTACCTTCACCACAGTAATAACAGTAATAACAATTATAAATTACGTTTAAAAAATAAACTAAGTAACATATCAAAACCCCAAAAATGCTCTATTCTCTGCAAAATCCAGCTGGGCGTGTACCTCTTTAAGACCCAGCAGTATGGGCACCTGGGTGGCTCAGTGGGTTAAAGCCTCTGCCTTCGGCTCAGGTCATGATCTCAGGGTCCTGGGATCGAGGCCCGCATCGGGCTCTCTGCTCAGCAGGGAGCCTGCTTCCCCCCTCTCCCTCTGCCTGCTTCTCTGCCTAATTGTGATCTCTCTCTCTCTGTCAAATAAATAAATAAAATCTTTAAAAAAAAAAAAAAAAAAAGACCCAGCAGTATGAGCCCAGCTGTCCTCACTTGTCCCTATCAAACACAACTTGCCACCTGGCCTCTTAATAATCAGCTGCTTACTGACTGTTCGCACCTGGTGCCAGTCCAGCCTCTCACAGGCTCATCTTTGCATTTCTGATTTTCTGAATTTGGGGTTTAGCTTTTTTGGCATCATACTCCAGGTAAGAAAAATACTTGGGTGACTCTTTGGCTTTTTGCTTACTACACTTTGGGTTCCTGCTACCTGTAATCTTGTTTTCTCTACTACGAAAAATTCCCAATGTATCAAAAGTAAAAAAAAATAATCTGATTAACCCCCATCACTGAGATTCGAGAGTTCACAAGATTTTGCCATAGTTGGCTTCCTCTATGCCTGTCTTCTCTTAACTTGCTGAAGAACTGTAAAACAATCTCAGATGTCATGTCATGGCAACCTACACATACTTCAATAAACATCTATTCCAAATATGGACATAGCCAAAAATTCTTTCACACCTCACAGTATTAATCCCTACCCGACCCTATTCGGACTTGCCCACATGTCTTAAAGTGTCTTTTACAACTGGTTTATTGTGATCACCATCCAAACAAGGCCTATAATACATCCGATTATTGTCTCTTATGGATCTCTCATTCTAGAGCGGAACCCCTCTTTTTCCGTTCAGCTGAACTTGTCAAAGATGAATTTTTTTCAATCACTTCCTTGTATTTGGAACATAGAGAAAAACAGAATACAGATATTTCTGTATCTCTTTGCATCCTAAGCTCAGCTACTGACCCTAAAAACTTGGTTTTGATTTATTCTGAATAACCAACTTATCCCTGAACTAGACTAGCAAACTCATGGCAATGGAAAAGTAAGAGTCCAAAGCTCATGGGATGAATTATCCCCAGGGCAAGTACGTTCTACTGCTGTCCTGAAAATCTCCATTTTTTAATAAAAAGCAATGACAGAACTAAATGCACTGTGAGTTGTCTTCTGGCTCAAGAACTCTGATTATATCTAGCTTCAAAATACACGTGGCTACTATATTTCAGTGAATTTAAGACCCCTCTATTGTTCAACAGTACTTTGTGAGTCACTAAGAAAAAAGGGAGAGTGCCATTTACACCAGGCACATGATAAAATGCCCGGATGCCATGTAGGGTAAGGTGCATCCTAATTTCAGAAATACAAAAATGTGAAAGAAGGTGATGAGAAATGACGAAATACAGGGTGGTCGTCACTTATTGTTGGCTGAAATCACTGCTGTTTGGGGGGAAGACGTCAGTGAGGAGGCTCAGGAAAGCAAGCACACATTGACCCTTTTGTGAGTCACCATCTCTAA
This sequence comes from Ailurus styani, assembly GCA_002007465.1. Taxonomy (NCBI): domain Eukaryota; kingdom Metazoa; phylum Chordata; class Mammalia; order Carnivora; family Ailuridae; genus Ailurus; species Ailurus styani. The sequence goes on along the minus strand of LNAC01000394.1, from coordinate 524,015 downwards.
GGAAAGCTTCAAACTGCCCTTGGTTCTAACAAGTAAGAAGAGGACCCTCTCTGTGTAAGTTCAAGTATTCTCCACCTTAAGGCAACCAGGATGAGTATGCCGGGCTACAAAAGTGTGCTTGTTTAGTGAGAGAACCCCCTGGCAGGCTCACCTATCAAAAAGAAAATCGTTTCTTCCAGAGGGACACGTAGCCTTAACTTCCACGGGTTGTACCCTGGTGGAGAAGCTACCTAAACCCCTAAATCAGTTCCTCGATGCTCCTGAGAGAGACTTACTGGCATCGATTCTGCCTGTGAAGGAGGAGCATGGTCAAGCTCAATTAAACATCTGGGACACCCAGAGCTGGAATGATGCGCACACATTCGTCACTAGGACTGAGGAAGGGAAATGTCTTGGGACAGTGGTTAGGGAGACAAGGGTGAGAAAAGAGGACGGCCAGCGAGAAAGCGAGCTTGCCAGAAAGAGGAAGGAAGTGGGAAGGCAGATTGCCCCTTGCTGGCAGAGGAGCTGGGAGCCACCATCATTCGGGTGCGTGATTATAGCCTTGGGCTTAAAGAAAAAGAAGGTAACATTTCTTTCAGTTCCCTTAAAGGTGACCCATGTTTCACTGGAGCTGAGAAAAAGAAATGCTGTGGTCTATTATTCCTTACTGAATTTCAAAGTAGTCAAAGCTCACCCTTTGAGTCTATTGGGGCAAAAAGACTGCGACATGCTTTTCAAGACAAGCCTAACAAGGTAGCTAAAGGGTGAGGAGAGGATGTGGTACATACACCCAACCAGGCAGAATCTGAAACTAAGAGGAAGAGCTACAAGCTCAGCTGGCTAAGAGAATAGCTCTCAAGGATAAATCCTTACATCTTCAGAGAAATAAAAATGATCTACATTTGAAATATAACGTTTATTAATGATGTTGAAAACAAGCTATCCAAAAGAATGAGGACTAATAATATTAAAGTGAGTTAAAAAAAAAAAGAGCTGACATATTCCCAGATACCTAGTATAATGTTTCTTAAAAAGTGGCAAAAACATTAAGTAACATTAACTCTAAGAGTTTTGGCACACAAGTTACCAGTGGTAGAATCATTCATAGATGAAATCCCAATGTAACAACGTTCTTCTGACAACTAACCTCCACCTACTGGCTATGAAACACACCTTGTTATACCAAGTTCCAAGCTACGGTGGACAGAGCTCGGTGTCAAAAACTAAAATAAATGTTACAACATCAGAAGCAATTTTAGAAGCTTTTCTTTCTCATATAAGCTGGTTCACAGGACAGTATTACCTGTTTTTATTAATTCTTTAATTAGATCTTCCTTCATCTTGATGTTAATTGTAAGTTCTCTCATTTTTTGTTTAGCTTCAGTAAGTATGAGTTCTGAATTCCTTAATTTTTGCAAATTCATATCTTGACTCTCCTGGAGACATTCAATCTTTAAATCTTTAAAGAAAAAGAAGCAAAACTGAGAAAACGACCTGCTCATAAAGTATTCAATAGCAGTGGAGTTAAATAAGAGAAGCAGAGAGAAACAGTCTAGAGGTAGCAGAGGAAGAGACAAATAGCAAGGGAAAGAAAGAAAGGAAAAAAAATATGGCAATTGGGATTTTAACATTCTAGCGTATTCTAGCTTATGGTAAGGTTCAGTCATACCCTGTAGGTTCTGATACACATTATTTCATTGCCCTTAGATATGTGATTTCAGTGTTTCTTTAACCTGAATTGTTTTTTTTAAGGTGTAAAATCTCTAGAGTGGGTAGAGGGTTGAAATTTTTTCCCATTAACTTCTCCTTTTGGGGCGCCTGGGTGGCTTAGTGGGTTAAAGCCTCTGCCTCTGGCTCAGGTCATGATCTCAGGGTCCTGGGATCCAGCCCCTGAGTTGGGCTCTCTGCTCAGCGGGGAGCCTGCTTCCTCCTCTCTGCCTACCTGTAATCTCTCTCTCTGTGTCAAATAAATAAATAAAATCTATAAAACAACAACAACAACACAAACTTCTACTTTTATTGTAATCAGAGAATGTGGTCTATACCACACTACTCAAAATGTAGTCCAGCACTGCTGGCTACTGGAATCTAAGTCAACTAGGTCACTGTTTTAGTTCAGTTAACTTTTTTTTCACAGCAAGACTTTCTCAGTTAAGAAGGTAGTGCACTGGGCGTCTGGGTGGCTCAGTGGGTTAAAGCCTCTGCCTTCGGCTCAGGTCATGATCTCAGAGTCCTGGGATCGAGGCCCGCATCGGGCTCTCTGCTCAGCAGGGAGCCTGCTTCCTCCTCTCTCTCTCTGCCTGCCTCTCTGCCTACTTGTAATCTCTCTGTCAAATAAATAAATAAAATTAAAAAAAAAAAAAAAAAAGAAGGTAGTGCACTGATTTACAATCTGGCGTAAATTCCTTACCTTATTGTAGACCAGTACCAAATAGGTCAAGGACGGCTACCTGAGTCGGCCTATTTTACACATTTGTAGCACTATCTATACTATTTATACATTTTAAAATGTTTGTGACATAGTCAACGTTTGTTAATATTGCATACACAGGCTCTCTAAAAGATAAGCTACTCTCTATTTTCATAGCATAGGACTTATCTATTACACAATTGATAGTCCCTATGCTCTTTCTTTTTGTGTTTTGACCACACATAGGTCAAGAGAAATGAGTTAAAAATCACCATAAGTTTTGGCAACACAAACATTTTGGTGCTGTTTTTTGATGCATAAAAATTCTCATCAGCTGTATACTAGAACATCATGAGCACGCAGCAGACTAATTTGGCTCCGATGTGGCATACGTCACTACTGATAGGCAGGTACACTGCCGAAGCAGTAGACACCTAGGACATTACTTCCTTTTTTTAAAAAGATTTATTTATTTGAAAGAGAGAGAGAGAGAGAGAGAGAAAGCACATAAGCAGGGAGGAGGGGCAGAGGGAGAGGGAGAAGCAGACTCCCTGCTGACCAGAGAGCCCGATGCAGTGATCGATCCAGGATTGACCCCAGAACCCTGGGATCATTACCTGAGCTGAAGGCAGACGCTTAAGTCACTAAGCCACCCAGGTGCCCCTAGTAAATTACTTAAAATGTGTGGTTTTTTTTTTAAGATTTTATTTAGTCATTTGACACAGAGAGAGAGATTACAAGTAGGCAGAGAGGCAGGCAGAGAGAGAGGAGAGAGGAGGAAGCAGGCTCCCTGCTGAGCAGAGAGCCCGATGTGGGCCTCGATCCCAGGACCCTGGGATCATGACCTGAGCCGAAGGCAGCGGCTTTAACCCACTGAGCCACCCAGGCGCCCTTAAAGTGTGTTTTAAAGTAGTCAAGAGTACAATGCAAATATCAACTCAAGTCTGGATACAAGATCCCCATTCTGAGACATTTAGCCTATAACTCTAGCCAGAATTGATTGTTGGGAAAATTTTTTTATTAAGGAGTAGAGAGTGAACAATTAGAGGTAGAACAGAGAACATAAAGGAAGTTCTACTAACCAGGACAGCACCCCTACCAAGTTCCCATCTTTGAGAATTCCTAGATGCTTCTTATATTACTGACTAAAGAAAAAGAGAAGTGTCATAAACATTAAATCTAAATTACTTGAGAAAGTCTGTGTACCTTCATTCCCCAAACTTGACTTTTGTGTTTGATCCCGAATATCATTCAATTCAACAAGAGAACAAACAGAGCTTGGCTTTTGAATCCATGAGCGCCTTCCACATCTAAAAAAAAAGAGAGATCAGGATCAAAGGTAACTTGTCTGTTAGTGTCTTCTCATCTGCTCTCAAACTGGTTTCCCCAAAAGAGATGGTAATGTTAAAAAATTATTAATTATATGAACAGGATTTTACTAATATTCCTCAACATAAAGGCTATCTCCCCCAAGTTGAACTCCCTGAAAAATATATGTTTGTTGCCACTGTACAGCAAAATCAAGAAATCCAAAAACACTTTTTCAGAAAATTAAAATCCAACAACTACAAAAGCCCTAAATGCAAAATTATTTTTCAATTTTATGACTGATAACTTGTATTCAAACACTGGTTTCGTAACACATCAGCAGACAGTGCATTTAGCATAACCTACTTACTCTTATGTTAATGAAAAAAAGACCTACATCTATATATATTTATTGCATCATATATTTATTAAATCAGTCTATATTTAACGTACCTAATTTCAGATTTCTCTTGGCCTTCAAATTCTTCATCATCACTGTTGTCAGAAAACTGGCAGTGGAGGACTTCATCTTGTTCTTCTATGTGACCCAGAAGCATCTGACTTCGTGTTCGAAATCCAGCAACTACTCGATCCAGAGAGTACACAGAAGGACTTGTGTAGACCTTACAAGTGATTACCCCGCCCAACAAAAAAAGTGATTTTTTTAATGTTTATTTTTACCCTATTACTCAAGATGTTTTTAAAGAGGTTAACAGTTACACTTAAAACAGCCAATTACTGAAAATATGCAAAAGTCAAAATAAATTTCACAGTACCATTGTGCCCCATGGACACATACATCTTTTAGAATCTATACAGCTCTTCTTTCTTCTAGAAAGCTCCCTCTCTATTCAAAAATGAAACCAAAGAGAGGCAGGAGTAAACACATCACAGCTCTTAAACATGGCACAGGCACTGCCCAGCAATGTGAAACCCATACACACTGTGATAAGAGGCAATGACATATTGTATACTACGCTGCAGGAAATCCAAATGGATTTACTCACACTTTACATGTGGTGGTGAGGGATAGCTCTAAGCGACACAGTTAATTTGTATCATTTATAAATAGATTTTCATGGGCTAGCCTGGGAACTTTCTATATCATAACACGCTTCTATTGGCAATGCACCCTAAGCTCTCAAAAAATGACCTTGGAGGGGCACCTGGGTAGTGCAGTCAGTTAAGCACCTGACTCTTGATTTTGGCTCAGGTCATGATCTCAGGGTCGTGGGTTCAAGCCCCACTTTGGGCTCGGTGCTCAGCAGGGTGTCTGCTGGAGATTCTTTCTCTCTCTCTGACCCCACCCCATGCTTGCTCACATGCTTTCTTTCTCTCTCTCTCTCTCAAATAATAAATAAATAAATCTGTTTTTAAAATGACCTTGGAAAACAAAAATTAGAAACTGCCTTTATATGTTTATTCTAGTTCGAGTCACCAAATATTTCCTTTTTCACCACCTCTTTGTAACCAGACCTCAGGGTTTTTTCTCAAAAAAAAAAAAGGCAAATGAAATATTAGAGGACACATTCGATTTATTTATTTTTAAGATTGTATTTATTTATTTGACAGCAACATAGCGAGAGAGGGAACACCAGCAGGGGGAGCGGGAGAGGGAGAGGCAGGCTTCCCACAGAGCAGGGAGACTGATGAGGGGCTCAATCCCAGGACTCTGGGATCATGACCGAAGCCGAAGGCAGATGCTTAAAAACTGAGCCACCCAGGCGCCCGACACATTCAATTTATTACTAGAAATCATTATAAGCTATTAAAATGTTAACATATAGTGAAATATGTGTAACACATGGTGTCAAGATTCAAGTGATTTAGGTCTCTCACATGATCCCTCCCAGAAAAGCCTGCCTGATACTAAAGATTCCTTGATATCTGATTTTTGTGGTTCTGCTGTTGGCCACCTAATATGACCATGTGTCATATTGGTACCATGATGGATGCAGAATAAAGTTTTCTAGGTGGACTCCCCATCCTGGGGTGTGAGTGGGATGGGGAACTACTTACAGAAGAACCAACTCAAGAAATATTTATCTAACAAGCACAACTACCGGCAGGTTCATTTTGCCCCACAACAAACAGGCATCAGGGTTTCTCTTTGTCAAAGGAATGCGAATTAATTTTAGGAGCAAATAAAATCTTTTATTCCGAGTCAAACATTGTTCTCTAGAATTATAATTTGTTTTTAAAAGTTCTGTCTACAAAGAAAACCCAGTGATCCAGCTTTATAATGAAGACCAAATAAATTCCACAACAGTCAATGATATTTAGCAAATTAATTCCTTAACAGTCATCCCACTCAATACAAGATGTCCTTTGCCCCTTGCGGTCTCCTAAAGCCTTTATAACCTAGCCCCTTCCCACCTAAGTCCTGGGTCCTGCTTCCCCCGAGCCGCTTCTGTATTCCATAGCTCCCCACTTGAGCATTTTTCAACCATACCTCAAACAGTATCGATCACTATGTAAGTACTTAAATAAGCCAATTAATAACTCAGATAACTGAGGTGTCTACAACTAGAAGCCAATACTTTATTCTAATCATTTTTCCTAGAATTACATGGCCACAAGGCTAGAGAGAACTTTAAAGCTTACTGAATTCAACTATTCACCCCATATTTGACTCTCATCTCTAAGGTAACTTCTGCTGAAACACTGGCTACAGGGGCCCTCACAAGCCTTGGGGCCTCCCACATCATGTCTGGCAGTTTTCACTGATTAACCTTTCTTTATATTCCCTTGGCACTTTTTCTCTGTAGTCCTACTTCTAGAGACAAAATGTAACAATAATGACAAGACTACAAATATTTTTTTAAATTTTATTTATTTATTGGAGAGAGAGAAGCCGACTCCCCACTGAGCTTAGTGCCTGACACAGGGCTCGATCTCAGCACCCTGAGATCATGGCCTGAGCCAAAGTCCGATGCTTAACCAACTGAGCCCAAAGCCTTCAAATATTTGAAAATAGGCACCATGTCCCCTCTGATTCAGACTAAGTCTAGAGTTACTTCAGATGTTCACCAAGGTCCTTTAGCAACTTGCTCCTCTGGAAATAATCTAATTTGACTTAAAATGTTGTACCCAGACCTGAACTTGATTTTCCAAATCATCATATAGAAAAATAATCTCCCATTAGTGATGCATTTGATTTGGATTCATCAGATATGCTACAACATTGCTCAACTCATTCACATACACTGTGGTTTTCACATATCAATTTTGTACAAAGTATCAATCAACAGTTCCACAAAGGTTCATGAGATATAATTTGTCACTTTGGTACTGTGAAGCTGGTGTGTAATGCTGGAATGAGTTACAGAGCAAAGGAACCTGGTCCTAGCTAGGCAGACACATCTTCTGTGTTCTGCTGTGTTCATCCTTCACCTTGAGCAACTATGTATGCAAAGAATTAAAAAGCAAAACAAAACAAAGACTAATTATTTCAAGCCTTTGTGTGAGATAAAATCTTAGTGAAACTGTAACATATAGTGTGGGGTTATGCACAGGAACTTTGTGACACAACAAAAATGTAATCCATTCAGGAAAAAGCAAGATTTTATAGATACTTCCACTTTTGTGAATTTGGAGATCCCAGAAGATTTTTTAAATATACCCCTCAAGAATACTGTGTTGGGGCGCCTGGGTGGCTCTGTTGGTTAAGCATCTGCCTTCAGCTCAGGTCATGATCCCAGGGGCCTGGGATCGAGCCCCACATCGGACTCCTTCCTCTGCGAGGAGCCTGCTTCTCCCTCTCCCTTTGCCCGCCACTCCCCCTGCTTGTGCTCACTCTCTCTCTCTGTCAAATAAACAAATAAAAGCTTTAAAAAAGAATATTTTGGTTGGTTTTCTTAGCACACAATTATGTGAAGTACTGAAAGTGATATTAGGGACGCCTGGGTGGCTCAGTCGGTTAAGCCTCTGCCCTTGGCCTAGGTCATGATCCCAGGGTCCTGGGATGGAGTCCCTCATTGGGCTCCACTGGGCTCCCTGCTTCTCCCTCTGCCTACCACTCCTCCTGCTTGTGATCTCTGTCTCTGACAAATAAATAAATAAAATCTTTTTTAAAAAAAAAGTATATTAGTTACCTATTGCTTTTGTTTGTTTTATATCATATTTTATCATATCTGAAATGCTATCAACTGTAAGACACACCATTATTTTTATTCTATTGAGAGAGAAAAAAAGGTGTCAAACCATGACATGCCATCAATTATAAAACATAACCTGCCATCAAAGATGATAAAATGTAAAAATAAACATAAGTCTTATAATCAGTGAAATATGGCAGATTTTCATCAGCATTTGTGATATTATATATCTAAGCATTGACTGGGACCACCTCTGTAATTTTTTCTTTCCAAAGTGCCCTTTGTATGTATAATACTGGCTCTTGGCTTCAAGTATATCATATTTACCATGTTAAGAAAGTAGAAACCTGTTGCACTTTTTTCTTTAAGTTTAAATCAAGATTCAATTTTACATTTCATCAGATGAGTTTTTGGTACTAGTGAGACAGAGGAGTTTTTTCTCTTTTTTTCCTGTTAATTTGATAAATAATTTAGAAACTTTTTTTTAATTTACCTGTAAACTATTTAGTTGTGAGGGGCAATTTCGTTAGGAATTCTGCATAAGACAGATATGTCCTATAATTCCATTTTGGTTAACTTTTCAGATAAAGAGATAGTCGAAAACAAATGTGTAATGATAGGAAAGAGTACACAATTATATGCCCCTAGGATAAATATTATTCAGCTATTAAAAATCATGATGGTGGGGCGCCTGGGTGGCTCAGTCGTTAAGTGTCTGCCTTTGGCTCAGGTCATGATCCCAGAGTCCTGGGATCGAGCCCCACGTCGGGCTCCCTGCTTGGTGGGAAGCCTGCTTCTACCTCTCCCTCTCCCCCATGCTCGTGTTCCCTCTCTCACTGTGTCTCTCTCTGTCAAATAAATAAATAAAATCTTTAAAAAAAAATCATGATGTTATAAAAGAATACTTTGTGACTGTCGAATGTTCGTGATATATTGAGAAAAGCCAATAATGAAAGTACATCCATAAATTTAACAAGTAATACTTTTAAAATTAAACGAGCTTTTCGCTCTTTCCCTCCAATACATATAAATAAGCATATAAGAAATATGTCCTTTAAAAAATACATTTCCAATGAAGAACAGAACAACAGAAATATTCCCTCATATGAGGACTATTTGCACTTCAAGAAAATATCAGAGCTAATGAACTCTAAAAGAAATTAGCAGAGCTAGAAAATATTAGCTAGACTTCTGCCAAGGAGGCAAAACTAAGGGAGAAAATGAAATGGCATTTCAGATGTCCTCTTTGGTGTAACTCGATTACTTCTGGTCTTCAGTAGGAAACCCTCGCCTCGCTCTTAGAACAATGGGACAGTAAGCAGGACAGGGCTGGCCATACAGTGTCTTCCCACGGAGCCTGCCTTCTCTGCTGCAGCAACCAGTCCAAACAAGAGAGGTGGCCTGGATTCCTGGACACATGGTAGGAACAAGAGAACCCCTCCCCCAAACTGCTGATCCTATGACTTTTGCATCTTCCTTTCCCCTCCTTTTAGTGGGGCTAGCAGGGCTCCTTCAGGGTAGAAGGAAAATCTTAAAAACAAAACAAAACTAAAGATTTGCTCATTTGAAACAATAACCATGGACGTCATTATTCCAATCAAGTCTGTTTCAAGTCTAATCAAACAGCTAGAGGTAAGAACCCCTAAGGGCCTAACCTTTTTCAAGAGTCCACAGAGCTCTATCTCCTCAAAGAGCATACGTGTGTGTGTGTGTGTATGAATGTCTAGTAAAAAAGAAAAAGACTGAGCAAGTATAAATATGAATGTCTTTTGTAATCAGGGGGAAAAACACCCAAATGTTATTTTAAAAAAATAAAAGAATAGAAGAAACAGAAAATTCTTTCCCATTACTAGACAATAGTTAATTAATTAACTGTATAATTAATTGTATTGTTAATTAATTAATAATTATAAAGTTGAATTAAGAGTTATCAAATTTGGGGGCACCTGGGTGGCTCAGTGGGTTAAAGCCTCTGCCTTCGGCTCAAGTCATGATCTCAGGGTCCTGGGATCGAGGCCTGAATCCTCCCCTCTCTCTGCCTGCCTCTCTGCCTACTTGTGATCTCTCTCTTTGTGTCAAATAAATAAAATCTTAAAAAAAAAAGTTACCAAAGTTGAGTCCTGCAAAGAATGTGCACTTTGTCATGTTCCACGAAAATTTATCATGTATTCAACCATAAAGAACATGTCAGTAACTCTACAAAGTAAAGCTGAGATTAATAATAACAGTGATTTAGGGCGCCTGGGTGACTCAGTTGTTAAGCATCTGCCTTCAGCTCAGGTCATGATCCCCTGGGATCAAGCCCCGCATCCGGCTCCCTGCTCTGTGGGAAAGCCTGTTTCTCTCTCTCCCACTCCCCCTGCTTGTGCTCCCTCCCTCGCTGTGTCTCTCTCTGTCAAATAAATAAATAAAATCTTAAAAAAAAGATAATACCAGTGATTTAAACGTTAAAACCCAACCACTCGGAGTTGAAAACGACACGGAGCATCTGTCTTGCTTGCTCTGAGGCATGAGCCTGGGACACTGGAGAGGCACCCCGTGCTCGTGTGGTGGAGATGCAGTGTGCCAGGCAGTTTCAGATTCACTATCTCACATAAATCCTCCACATCCCTCCCTAACAACTCCCCCAGTCTGACAGAAAAGGACCCTGTGGCCCACACAGGTTTAGGCATATGTACAGGCCTATGAACAGAGCTGTTGGTCACAGCCCACCCTCCCTGATGGCACAGCCTCTGATGCCTCTCTTACTACTCATCCCTTTAACTGCAACCATCAGAGAGACCTCAAACAAATCATTTCCCTTCATAAAATTAAACAAACCAAAATTCATGAATCTGCTGCTTAGTATTTTCCGTTAGATATTTCCATTCCAGTAGAGATTCCTTGTTTTCCTTTTTTTTTTTTTTAAGATTTTATTTATTTGTCAGAGAGAGAGCATGAGCAGGGGGAGTGGCAGGCAGAGGGAGAAGCAGACTCCCTGCTGAGCAGGGAGCCTGACGTGGGGCTTGATCCCAGGACCCTGAGATCATGACCTGAGCCAAAGGCAGACACTTAACCAACTGAGCCACCCAGGCATCCCGAGATTCCTTGTTTTTCAAGAAAAATCTGTATGCATGTATTTACCACATATGCACATATTTATAAACAAAAATTAAAATGAAACTTCATACTGATCCTCATAGATTTGATTATGTCAGCTTGGCAAGACTGAATAACAGCTAAATATCGTTTTGAAAATAATAAACAGGCCAAATAAATCAAAATAAATACCCTCCAATCTCCTCTCAGCCTTGGTGTGGTTAAAGAAAGAAAAAAAATTCATGAAGATATCAGACTAAAGCATGTCAGAAAATATGATGGCAAAGGATAGCTTTTTCTCCACGGTGAATACAGACATCATCTTTAACTATACCTTCCAAATACAACTATGCCTTCTCCTATTTACTAATTTATTATTTAAAAGAAGCATGATGAAAAAAGAAAGAATATGCATAAAAGTCCATGAAATCAAACAGAAAAAAAAAAAAACAACAAAAACCTGCTGAGACCATGCAAATACACTGTGATATTATACAGAATATTTTTTAAATCTCAGAATCAGAAAGAGATCAATGTTTCGACATTACCTTCCTGGAACCTGGTCTGGCTGGAATGTAAACATAATGTCCCAGACGAGAATCAAACGGTACCGTGCACGGCCTCTTCACGGCCGTCCTGGCATCTGGCCCATCTCCACAGGGTTCCGTAGCTGAAGAGGTCATTGACAGGTTAAGTTTGGATAGTTCTTCGCTCAGCTGATCCACGAGAAGCTGTTGCTCTATTATTTTTTCATTCTTTGTAGAAGAGAGATGAACATTTTTAAAAGAGAACCTCCGCCGTATGTGTGTAATGATTAAAAATAAATTGTACACTGCCCCAAACCACAACTACCTTAACAGTACCGTAAAACCTCATTTCTCCACAGATGAGTCTTCTGATGTTCTCCAGCAGCCAGGATGGTTCTGAAAGGCTAAAAGGTTTTGAAAAGGAAGCAACGACAGAGCCGGAAGAGATAAACACGCCAAGAAAATGCCCCGCACACTATGATGGGTTGGTTTGCCATCCTGACGCACTCTGATTCGTTGATCTTTATAAATGGTTGGCCTTTGTGACGGAAATCCAACCGGTAACAAGAGAGAAGAAAGTTGCCAGTGGAGAAAGAATTGCAAATGGCCGAGGTGGCAGCAAAAGAGATGAGCAGGTCCCAGGTCCTTTCCTCAGGGCCAAAGAAAGTCAAAGCACAAAGAGATAAAAGACAGGTAACTGATAGTTCTGGGAGAAAAAAGAACTTGGAAATGAAAAGCTGAACAAATTGTGTATCGGGAGTGAGTGTGTGTGTGTGTGTGTGTGTGTACACACACACACACACACACACACACACACACACACACACACGTGTGGCTTAGCTTTCTATGTATCCTCTAAAGAAACTTTTTCAAGTATATCCAATCCAGCAAGCTCTAACATCAATCTTTGTTTTATCAGCACAAAGTTATGTAAACAAGAAATTGCCATTCATCTTAACACTTCACATGTACTACAGTATTTAAATAGGGGGAAAAAAACCCTAAAGTTTCACAATGTTAATGCTAAGCTATAAAAAGGCGACCTTACTAAAAATGCACGTATTCAGATAATGGAAATATATGCCAATGGCATATATTGGAGTCTTTACATTGTCTGGGAAAGGGTAAAAATACCAGTAATATTAGACTTTATTAAATCAAGAGTGTATGGAATATTCTCCAGGATAACCACCAAAACCATAAAGAGTAAAAGTACAATACCTAAGCTAATGAAGTAAAAATAGAAAAATTAAAAATACACAACTAATCCAAAAGAAGATAAGAAAAGAGAGAAAAAAGAACAAAGAGAATGATAAGTAAAAGGACAATGGTGGGATTAAAACCAAAATATAAGAGTAATTATATTAAATGAACTAAGTAATCCAATTAAAAGATTATAATTCCTCATAAAGGATTATAAAATTCTCTAACTTGCTGCTTACTAAGAAACACAACTAAAATAGACACACGAAGATTAAAAATAAGATGGAGAAAGACACACCATGTAATATTAATCAAAAGAAAGCTGGTAGGGCTATGTGAACACCCAAGTAGATTTTAAGGCAAAAACCATTAGAAGAGGTAAAAATTATTAAAAAGGCAAATTCACCAGGATGATGTAACAATCGTGCATTTCTATGTACTTAATAACACAGCTTCAATATGTATAATGCAAAAATTGTCAGTACTTCATGGAAAATAAGGAAGACAAATCCAAAATCATAGCAGGAGACTATAACAACCCTCTAAATTACTGATATAACAAAAAGACCCCAAGAATAAGTAAAAATATAGATGTGAAAGGGCGCCTGGGAGGTTCAGTCAGTTAAGCGTCCAACTCTTGATTATAACTCAGGTCGTGATCTCAGGGTCGTGAGATTCAGCCCAAGGTAGGCTTGACACTCGGTGTGGAGTCTGCCTAAGACTCTCGCTCCCTGTCCCTCAGCCCCTCCCCCCACTCATGCATGCACTCTCTCTCTCAAATAAATACATAAAATCTTAAAAAAAAAAGAAAATGTCCATCACCAAAAAAGTCCATCAATATAGAATAGAAAAATAAATTTCAATATAGTCATACAATGAAATCCTATATAGCTATAAACAAGCTACAGTTACACTATGGATGAATCAGAACAAAAAAAAATGTTCAATAAAAGCAACTAGATACTAAAGAATATATATACTGAATGATTAAATTTATAAAAATCCCAAAATGTAAACTGTAGTGTTTAGGGATACATAGTAAAACGACAAAGCAAACCAGGGAAAACATCCCTATGAAGTAAGGAAAGTGACTCTCTCTGAGCAGGACAAAGGACTTCTGAGGGGCTGACAGTTTACTATTTCTTTCTTCTTTTTTTTAAAAAAAAAGATTTATTTTTTAAGTTTTAATTTAAATTCCGGTTAGTTAACATACAGGGTAGTACTAGTTTCAGGTGTACAATATAGTGATTCAACACCTGCATATAATACCCGGTGTTCATCAAAACAGGTGCACTCCTTAATCCCCATCACCTTTCCCCCATCCCCCCACCCACCTCCTCTCTGGTAACCATCAGTTTGTTCTGTTTCTTGGTTTGCCTCTCCCACTCTTTTTTCCACCATGCTTATTTGTTTTGTTTCCTAAATACGGAGGCTAAGATAGAAAAGTTGAAAGATCTAACCAAAGTTAGAGAGCAAATCACTGATGGAGTATGAAAGGATAATCTAATAAATTTTAAAGTATGTGTCTACCTTCCAACTCTAAACACCATCACATTGCCTGTTACCTTGGCAAACAACAGAGTGGAAAAACACGGAGAAAACGTGACCATAATATGATGTGCAAATTAAGTTCCTGGGCATCATCTTCCTATTTGTGAAGAGGTAAGGGTAACAATAAAAGTCAGGGTAACAATAAAAATGTTTTCCCCTTACACCGATTTAGGGGAAAAACTGTAATAACACTTTTAGTTGCCTAAAACTTGAGCTGAAACCTATTTTTGTAAACACTCCCATTTATCATGTAAAATGCTACTGTTTAGTGAAGTACTATTACAACTAAAGCTACAGCGCTAGATACATTAAGAAGCTCTACCTGTAATCTATTCACTTTCTGCGCTTCTTTCAAAGATACCATGTGGCCTTTGTTTTCCTGGACCATCATTTGCACTTGGTTCTTTAGTTCCTTCACCTCCAGTTCTCTCTGATTAAAGACAACTTCATTGGCAGCCAGCGCGCACTGGGAGGAGGGAAAGAAAGCACAAGGGATTCACCATGGAAAATACTCAAGAGAGCCCAGAAATTACCACAGAAACTGGGATTCATTGACAGTTTGACGATGTCTCTTGAAATTTTTCTTATCCTATTCACTTACAACTTTTTTCTGTTCTCTTTATAAGAAAGACAAAAACAGTGTCAAGGACCTGGCATGGCTATAACCTAAGAATTAATTACTGTAAAGATAGAAAAATTTTCCTGGTTTTAGTTCTTGAATTTTAAAACCAAAAAGTTACTCAGTTTCTAGAGTACACTCAGTAAGATTTTTACAAGTTTGCTAGAATTGCCATGAGATTTTTAATGTGGGCTTTTAAAAATCAAAGCGGTCAGGGCGCCTGGGTGGCTCAGTGGGTTAAAGCCTCTGCTTTTGGCTCAGGTCATGATCTCAGCATCCTGGGATCGAGGCCCACATCGGGCTCTCTGCTCAGCAGGGAGCCTGCTTCCTCCTCTCCCTGTCTCTCTGCCTGCCTCTCTGCCTACCTGTAATCCGTCTCTCTGTGTCAAATAAATAAATTTTAAAAATCTTTAAAAAAATATATAAATAAAAAAAAAATAAAAATCAAAGAGGTCACATTTTCCAAACTGACCTATAGAGTTAAGAATGCATTTGGATTTTTAAAGAGAGTATCTGCTAATTTTATGCACTTTCACTATGAAGAGATATTTTGAAAATGCCTAAAAATATGGTTAAAGAGTTTTCTTAATTTCTAGTGAATTGTGCCTGTTTTCAAATAAAGTTGGGATATGCAAATAATACTTTAAAACAATTTTTAAATGAAATAAACAGAAACAACGTTTGTCGAGAGTCTCCTCTATGCTAGATAATGACTTGACATTTTAAAAATATCTCACTGAATAGACAGGGTTCCTTTTTCTTGAAGAAACTAAGAGATTAAATCCTCTCTCCAAGATGACACAGTAGATAAACTAAACTCCTGATCTTCTACCCCAGGGCCTATCTGGATCCAAAGCCCATGCTCTTTCTGCTAAGCTACAGGAAAAGCCAAGAACAAGTAGCTGATATGCAAAAACGAGTGTTCACTTTATATAAGATTTAATTCACAGAAACAGGCTACGTATGTGACTTCTCAGGCAATGGCATCGGGGTAAATGGGCCCCGGCACTAAGAACCCACAGACTGAGGCCCGCCTTGATTTTTGTCACAACCTCATTATAGCACTTAGGGTAAGGCCCTTCTTTTCTCTGCTTGGGACCCTCAAATGACCAAATAAGGAAAGGACACATGACCCTGTTGGTCCTTATGACTCCATACGTTTAGAGGACCAATGTGACTTCTTTCATAAAATAAGCTATAACTGTAATTCTTGTTGGCTAATATCCTCTCTTATGGTAAAATTAATTGTGTGTTTGAGCTTAAAATGTAATTGTCTCAGGCCGCCTGGGTGGCACAGTGGGTCGGATGTCCGACTCTTGGTTTCAGCTCAGGTCATGACCTCAGGGTTGTGAGATCGAGCCCCCAGTCAGGCTCTGCATTCAGCGGGGAGTCTGCTGGAGATTCTCTCTCCCCCTCTCTCTCTGCCCCTCCCGCTGCTCTCCCTCTCTCTCCCTCTGTCTCTAAAATTTTTTTAAAACATAGTTTGGCTCCCAGTACTGCATATTCAACTATTTTTACATATGCTTTATAAACTACAGCTCTATTATTTATTATTTATTTAAAAAGTATTTAACTTTTAAACACTTGAGTAAATTCATGTTCACATGAATTTGAGTTGAGTCAATTCATGTTCACATCCTGTTCTTGTATTCAAAATATGGAAGAAAAAGCCAAAAAAGTCCTTTAAGAGGTATTTATTAGGGATGGAGTGTTCCAATAATTGACTAACAGCAAAAACCAAGGATTCCAACACTACCCGATGGCGTCTAAAAATGAGAAGGTGGTAACTTCGAAGTGACACTTACTTTCCTAGCAACAGTCTGGCAGTACTTCTACCTGGGAGATGGCCCACAACCTCATCTTGGCTAGGAATTTTTTTTAAAGTACTTACCTGCTTGTGTAATAGGCTCAACGGAGCAGGGTTGAGCAAAGAGAACATCCACGCCTCTCCCTGCATAGACTTGCTATCTCCCTGCACAGAGTTCATCAAGTGGCCTTCACAGTAACCCCTGGCACGTGGCTCTACATACAACTACTAAGCCCAATCACTTAGCTGCCACTGCTACATAACATCAGCCCAGGCAGGTGAAAAATAAATGAGGAGATAATAATGAACTGATATTTATGGAGCCTTACTCCTGGCCAGGCATCCTTCTCATCATTTTATGGGAACTGGTGCTTTAAAATCTTCACAAAAACCCTACAAGGTGCTTGTTAATATTGTTTCTATTTTACAGATGGGGAAACTGAAGCACAGTGAGGCGAACTATTTGCCCAAGGTCACAGAGCAAGGAAGCAAAGGAGTCGGGATTCAAATCTTGGGGGTTCGGTACCTATGTTCTAAACTGTTATGTTATTCTGTCTCTCACAGTAAAGAAGAAGAGAAAAGGAAGTTTAAAAAACAACTTTTTAAAGAGACATATGGGGTGAGGAATGACAGCTGTCATTTGTCTATTTGCTACTCAGCGGAATCCAGGATTACTAGTCCTGCAAGACTGCAGACCAAAAAGAAGGAATCCATTTCTTAAAATTGGGAAATACTGAACATTCTGTCTCTCACTTTGAGATGAACAGCATACACTAGCACTTTCAAAATCCTGAGAAGTCTTTCGATCTCTGCAATCTAGCTAGCATTCTCAAAAACCATCTGCTCCTGATGCCCTTTTTCACCAAGACTGTTAATATCTTTGGGAAGTCTTAATCTCAAACGCTTCATCTCAAGCAAGTTTCATTCAGAGTTTCCACCAGATGGAGAGAAAAAGCCAGTATCCACCCCATCCTCAACCAGAGGGGTTCAAGGGTTTCTACTTTCAGTCACCTTAGAAGCAGGAAGGACAAGCACTTGCTGCCACCAGCTCCTACAGCGGCCCAAAGTTCAAGCTTCCCATCAACCATACTTCCTGTTCTGGCAGTTTCTTATACCAAGGAGGAAGGGCCAGGCCTGCTCTATCTACGAGGAAGGCAGGGCAGAGTCATTGCTTTAAAAAACAAAACAAAACAAAAAAAACACACGATTTTAGAAGTATTACTTTAAATGCTTATATTTAAATATCAGAATCTCTGACCTAGAACAGCAGTCCTCATAGCTGATCCAGCAAAGACCCTTTCAGCATGTCCTTTAGGTCCTTTCAGGGCATCCAAGAGATCAAAACTCTTTTCCTAATAATACTAAGCCAGTATCTGCCCTGATTACCATGTTGACATTTGCACTGATGATACATAGGGTGGGTAAAACTGTTGGCTCCTAGCGTGAATACAGGACGGACATGTCACCAGACTGTAGTAGGAGTCACTGTCTTCCTCATTGCCACGCACTCACAATACAAACAAATGCCAGTTTCACTTAAGAATATCTTGATGGGGGTGCCTGGGTGGCTTAGTTGGTTAAGCATCTGCCCAGTATCCTGGGATCCAGCCCCACATCAGGCTCTCTGCTCAGTGGGGAGCCTGCTCCTCCCCCTGCCACTACCCTGCTTGTGCACTCGCTCTCTCTCTCAAATAAATAAATTAAATCTTAAAAAAAAAAAGAATATCTTGATGGAGCAATAAAAATTATTTCATTAAATCTCAACCTATGGGGCGCCTGGGTGGCTCAGTGGGTTAAAGCCGCTGCCTTCGGCTCAGGTCATGATCCCAGGGTCCTGGGATCGAGGCCCACATCGGGCTCTCTGCTCGGCAGGGAGCCTGCTTCCTCCTCTCTCCTCTCTCTCTGCCTGCCTCTCTGCCTACTTGTAATCTCTCTCTCTGTGTCAAATGAATAAATAAAATCTTTAAAAAAAAAAAAATCTCAACCTATGAGTACTTTTTAGTATTCCATGTGACAAAATAGGAGGTATTTCAAAAGTAGCTCTGCTGTATAATGAAGGGTGACGGTTACCTATGGGGAAAAAATTTTGTGCAACTGAGTTATAAGCTGAACTAGCCACATTTTTCACAGGGAGTTATTTTAATTCTAAAATCAACTGTAGTTACTCACATTTGGGTATGTGACAAACATTTTCTCAAAAAGAAAACCATCATTTCAGGGAAAACAACAATATTTGATATTTGTTGCAAATGATAAAATTCAAGTTTCATGCAAAAATTAGAATTTTGGAAAACATTTCTGCTACGAGTTTGACAGCTTCCAATACTTAAAGACCTTGCTGGTAAGATCAGTGGGTAAGATGAGTGAATGTAATTATTTCATGCTGTCTAATGACATGTGTCAACATTTGGAAGATTTACATAATTTAATAAATAAATATTTTCCAAATGACCAATAAGTGACAATTCAGAATCATGTGATGAAAGATCCATTCAAAGTACAAGATACAGGTCAGTGAACTTTAAGGTATAAATATTAATGTAACAAAGACAAGTTTCGAGTTCCACATGGCCAGTAACCTTTAGGAAATTTCACTGGTTGAGCTTTGGTGCAATAGCAAAGACAAATATCCATAATTATCTGAAAAAGCTATTACAATATTCCTCCCTTCCAACTACAAATCTATATGAAGCTGGATCTTCTTCATGTACTTCAACTAAAATAACATATTGCAATGAATTAAAAGCTGAAGCAGGGCGCCTGGGTGGCTCAGTGGGTTAAAGCCGCTGCCTTCGGCTCGGGTCGTGATCCCAGGGTCCTGGGATCAAGGCCCACATCGGGCTCTCTGCTCAGCAGGGAGCCTGCTTCCTCCTCTCCCTGTCTCTCTGCCTACTTGTAATCTCTCTCTCTGTGTCAAATGAATAAATAAAATCTTTAAAAAAAATAAAATAAATAAAATAAAAAAAAATAAAAGCTGAAGCAGATATGAAAATCCACCTGTCTTCCATTAAGCCAGACATGTAAAATGTGAAGCAATTCCAGTCTTATTAAACTTCTTTTGTTTTGGAAAATAGCTTTCTTTCATGAAAAAGATCTTTATTTTACATGTAATCAGGTTATTATTGTTAGGTTTGAGTGAGTTGTTTAAACTTTTGTGTTTTGGGCGCCTGGGTGGCTCAGTGGGTTAAAGCCTCTGCCTTCGGCTCAGGTCATGATCTCAGGGTCCTGGGATCGAGGCCCACATCGGGCTCTCTGCTCAGCAGGGAGCCTGCTTCCTTCTCTCTCTGCCTGCCTCTTTGCCTACTTGTGACCTCTCTCTCTCTGTCAAATAAATAAATAAATCTTTAAAAAAAATAAAAATAAATTTTTGTGTTTTAACTCTAATGTAGTAAATATCAATAGATACAATCCCCATAAACAAAAGTTCTTTAGGGGACCTCAATTTTAAAAACGTAAAGAAATCTTGTCAACAAAAAGTTCAACAACTGCTGTAATAGAGGTTTCTTTCTAATACATATAAAAAGGTCTTGAAGAAAGATTTCTAACTAGAAAGCTATGTTTTTAACTATAGGTTTTCCTATTTTCAAGAACTGGCAGAATATCCATTTGTCCATCAGACTCCACCATGTAAGGAGAACTGGATATATCTTGTTTTCCATGATTTCCCCAGTGACATAAAATCTTCCCGTACTGTGTGTGAATGGAAAGTTAGAAACATAACTCAGAACGCATCGTACATTTATATGATATGAATACATATACCTACGTCCCTTAAATACTGTCAAATAAGATGGTTTCTTTGCTTGTTCAAAAAAACCAACATTCCAGGCACCTGAATGGCTTAGTGGGTTAAAGCCTCTGCCTTCGGCTCAGGTCATGATCCCAGGGTCCTGGGATCGAGGCCCACATCGGGCTCTCTGCTCGGCAGGGAGCCTGCTTCCTCCTCTCTCCTCTCTCTCGGCCTGCCTCTCTGCCTACTTGTGATCTCTCTCTGTGTCAAATAAATAAGTAAAATCTTTAAAAAAAACAAACAAACAAACATTCCACACTCAAGGGATGAAGTCATTTTTTTCCTTCAAGAACCACCGACCCAAAGAGGAATAAAGACTCACTAACGTACAACTTCATTTTGTTTCTGAAATTGTGTTTCTCTTCATCCTCTAAATCAATGAGCAGGTCCAAGAGATTCTGCTTCATAAATATAACAAGTTAAGATATTAAAAGAGAAAGGAGGCGCTGAGAAGGGTGTGAATTAAGAGGACAAAGCAGTAGGAAAAGGGAAGAAGAAACTGAGCAAAAACAAATGAGATTTTATACATAATCCTTTTGAAAAACTTCTGAAATTCCACAGGGACCCTTGCCCAAATAAAAGGAGTCCTTCAACAAGTCACCAACCAAAGGCGTCCACGTACCTGGCATTTCTTCAGCTCTCGCTTCAGCTGAAGGACTGTAACATGCTGAGGCGCTTCCTCCAGGTTGCCAAGACCGTGGCTCCCTCTGAAGGAGGTGGACACCACCTTCCTGACCTCCTGAGTCATATGCAGCCACTCCTGCAGTTTGTGCTGATGCTTCTGGTTCAGTCTGACGGCATCCTTTAAGTCCACCAGGAAGGTGAAGGCTTCCTCTATGCAATTCTGGTAACTCAGACATTCGCCTTGCAGCTGGGATACTTGCTCCTCAAGAGAATGAATCCTGTTTTTATCAGGAGTCTCCTCTTGATGGATCTGGCTGGTTTGGCTGATGCTAGCCTGTTGGCTTTGCAAAGCTTCTCGAAGCAACCTGATTTCAAACTCCATTTCGTCCATTCGGTCTGCCTCGGGGCTGAAGTTTAAGGTGGGTTTGTTTCTAATGTTGCGGGCTCTGTTGGCATATTTGAGGGAATTTAAGGACTCATCAAAATCTGAGGAGGATGGGCTGACACAAGTGATCATGACAGTCTTGGCGCTGCCTCCCAGGGAATCTTTCAGAAGCCGGGTAATTTTCGCATCCCTATATGGAATATGTGAACTCTTCCTGCGGGGGTCCCCAAGAGCGCTGATGACGTTGCCTAAAGCCAGCAACCCACTGTTGATCTGAATGGATTCTTTGAACCGTTCACCAGTATTCCCTGTTTTGGTTACTCTCTCGGAGCCAGCCAAGTCCACAAAGTGGAACTTTGAGACAATCTGCCGACGGGGATACCACGATCCGTCTTCACCTGCCTCTATGTTTTTCTCCACTTGACAAATGCTGATTGTAAAAATTGCATGTGACCTACTGGAGTGCTCGTTCATTTGGGTGGTACCTGTATGCCTGGCTGCATTCCCCATCTCCAGGAGACTCATCACCTCATCTGCGCTCTCCACCTGGCATTCTTTGGCCCCAACGATCACTTAAAACAGCAACAGTGAGTTTTTAAGCCAAATTTTAATCAAGACCTAATTACAACAGTTAATATTTGCTAAACCTCCCAGGCTAAGAAAAGCTCTTAAAAATAAAAAAATCAACAGCATTTCAAATAGTGACATTGGCAATATCATTAACTAATTTTAGATAATCTCCCAAAGGAATGATTTTAATAGATAGCACTCATTTTGATATTTACATTCAAAGAGATATAATATACATATATTTTAAACAATCTGGTTTCTTTGGAGTCACACTCAACTCTTTAAGATGACTGACAAAAGAAAAACTCTTTATTCCAGTATTTTGACTTGTAGAGTCTAATAGACTCACTTTAAAAAATAGATTAATATATAACTCAAAAGAATTAATCAGTAGTTGATTAATTAAAAGAAATTTGTGTCTTTTGAGTTTTGTTAATATTCAAGTCATCCTTATGTTTATGGTTTTTGGTATTGTGTGGTCATGACCAATGATAAATGACAACTTCAGTGTAAATAAAATTGGTTATTCATTTTAAAAACAGGTATGCCCTACATAATAGCAGAATACAAGGTAAACAAATGTGATGGCAATTCAAAAAAAAAAAGTTTCTATTTCAAGAACAGCAGAATAAGAGTCGAAAATAAACCAAAGCTTACGGCCCACACTATTTGTTTATATTCAAACATGTTTCAAAAAGAAGCAAGCAGATTTGGGATTTGAATCAGAGCAATAAAGCTCCTGATTCTGTGCTTGAAGTACAGTGTCCTGTTTCCTCTTTATACAGATCCTGCTATGTCACTGTCTTCTTGAAAAATAATCATTTTGCTCTCATTATTTCCAACATGACACCTTTCTTAACAATCAAGTACATTGGGCGCCTGGGTGGCTCAGTGGGTTAAAGCCTTTGCCCTTCAGCTCAGGTCATGATCTCAGGGTCCTGGGATCGAGCCCCGCACTGGGCTCTCTGCTCAGCAGGGAGCCTGCTTCCTCCTCTCTCTCTGCCTGCCTCTCTGCCTACTTGTGATCTCTCTCTGTCAAATAAATAAATAAAATCTTTAAAAAAAAAAAACAAACAACCAAGTACATTTAAAGTTCTAAAGTACCTATACTACAAACAGGTAAAGCTAAAAGGTCAGCAATTATAAAATATGAAAATGTAACTATAAATCAAAGGATAACTTTCATAAGTTTTTTCTGTTAGGCTACAGCTTAGCACTATCTCTGGTCCTCAAAACCAGCTGCAGATCACCTGGAAGTTTTATAAAAGAGAAAGCAGCAAGTCCCAGGCCCCATTCCAGACAAATTCATCAGAATTTCTGAAAAGTGGGGCCCGGAAGTCAATATTTCTTAAAAAGATTCCACTAATGATACTAATGGTGCAGCATCCAGCTTGGATACCAACCACTGCTTCACACACAGGAACTAAATAAATACGGCAAACAAATACACTTTGGCTGTGAGTGGAACATTATATAAGACCGATGGCAACTGGTCTTAAGACAGTTTGTTGCATCTTTCCAAAACTTTTGCAGAACTGATATTAGCTATTAAGTTTATCAGGAGGGATAGTGTATACTTCTGCATTATTTGACTATTCTAAAATAAATGTGTCTGTATCTTCTTAACAGAAGAGAAAAATATTCAATAATTACATTTTATATGATACAGAAGCTCAAAACATTGGCCTGAATTCTGTCCAGAAAAGAGAAACTATACTGAATAATCTACTAACACCATAAACTACTATGTCTGCTTTCTTTCTAAAAAACAAAACAAAAACCATTTTCTCCAAACATCCAGGAATGCCAGGGCTGCCAAGACTGGGCCAATAAGGGACAAACTTCACTGCCCCCTGCAGGCAGTCTGAATGATCTGACTTTCCTAACCGCTGGGAAATTTCCAAAAGGCGTCAGTGACTCCACAGGCAGTATCTTTTATCGCCAAGAAGGGTTCTGCCTAAGTATCTTTTCTAAGAGAGAAATACACCCAAGTCAGTGTTATTAATAACAGTGAAAATCTAGAAACAGCTTACATGTCCAATAATGGAACATTAATTTTAAAAAGTATAATACATTCTGAAGACAAAATTACCACATGACCACAGAGTCCTAAGTTTGAAAAATATTTAACAGTGTGTGAAAATCCTCACAATATAAATATTAAGGGAAAAAATAAGGTGCAATGTTACACATAGGGTTCTAAGTATATTTTTAAAAATTTATATGTGCACGGAAAAAGAAATCTAGTAGGAAACACACCAAAAACAGAAGCTGTTCTTTCTGAGTTCTGGGATTAAAGATGATCTTTAACTTTCTTCCTTAAACTTTCTTATGCTTTCAAAGTGCTCTATGCTGAACATATTACCCTTTAAATCAGAAAAGCAGAAAGTGTTATTCTTTAAAATACTTATATTTTGACCCATTCTAGCCTTCTCCCATTTCCAAACAAATGGATATTTAATGAAATTAACAGGCTGTTAGCATAGAAATTCAGACTTTGAGAAGCACAACAAAGGACAGGTAAGTGTCAGTATGGAGGAGCAAACACATAAACTGCAAATTTAAAAAAAGAGAGAGAGAGAGAGGAGGCAACAGATGTGCTGGGACAAAATCAAAGAGGAAGAAAGGAGAATTCTGGAACAACTTGGACAAACACCAAAGGAAGAAGCCATCCTCACTCTGTGGAAAACTCTGGGAGGAAAAAAAAAAGCACGAAAACGAATTTCGCTTATTTCAAAGTCTCGCTGGCGATCAACCCAGAGCAGGGGTAATTATAGAAAACAAGTATCTTGAATTACAACTTATTAACTTTATCTTACCAACCTGTCTGAACTATGTTTCACCTGGGTGAAATGGATATTGGTAATCAAAAAGCTATTCAATTTTAAAGTAAAAACAAATGCATTTTGCTTTGATGTCTGTTTTAAAGATTCTTTGGACTATATCCAGAAACTGAATTAAATCACAGCTATTTGCTAATGAAGGCTATCAATTAAGTAGGCTACTTTACCTGTGTTTCCTTTTTCATCTTCTCGGATGTGAAGATCCTTCACAGATGTTTCCAATTCTAGAAGATCTCTTAGGTCTTCCTTATAAACTTCTATATATGACACTTTAATACTGAAGTCAATGCTAGGATTTTCAGAGATGTTTTGAAATATTTCTTGGATAGCTCGAGGAATGATACCCTTTTGTCCTTCCACAACTGAAGCTAAAAATTTAGAGAAAGAAAGCACATGTGAAAATTAAAATATAAGGAAGGTTAAAACCCAAAATTTATATTTTCTTATATAACTGTATTACAATTTTTTAAAACCATAACTACAAAGTCGTGTGTAAAGGTTTCCACAATTTTTTAAATAGTTTTAATATTTTTAAATAAGTGAAAGAATAAATTGAGACTTAAGGTTAAATATGTTAAGCCAATTTAGAAACCTACCCACCATTTGTAGCATCGTTCCATGGGAAATACATTCCAAGCTACAAAAAGCTGGCTTGCAAATGAACCTTAAAAACAGCTTCCAGTTTGAAAATTACCAATGTTTAGATCTTGGGCAGCATGCTGAAAATCTGAACCTTGCTTGGATTGCCTTTCATCTAATTTAAGATGCAAGACTGCCATCATGTGGCAAGTAAGGGAAGCTGTAGGTTTTTCTAATACAAAGGAAAAAATGAAGATTGATTTTTTTTTTTAAGATTTATTTTATTTAGGGCGCCTGGGTGGCTCAGTGGGTTAAAGCCTCTGCTTTCGGCTCAGGTCATGATCTCAGCGTCCTGGGATCGAGGCCCGCATCGGGCTCTCTGCTCAGCAGGGAGCCTGCTTCCTCCTCTCCCTGTCTCNCAGCCTCATCAAAAAAAAAAAAAAAAAAAAAAAAAAAAAAAAAAAAAAGATTTATTTTATTTATTTTAGAGAGATTGTGTGTTATACGCAAACAATGAATCATGGAACACTACATCAAAAACTAACGATGTACTGTATGGAGACTAACATGATAAAATAAATAAATAAAATGGAATCAAACCAAAAAAATTTTATTTCTTTTAGAGAGAGAGTGTGTGTGCGAGTGGGGAGTGGGGGGGGGGGAGCAGACCCCCTGCTGAGTGTGGAGCCAACACAGGCCTCCATCCCAGGACCCTGAGATCATGAACTGAGCAAAATCAAGAGTTGGTCACTTAACCCACTGAGCCACTCAGGCGCCCCTTTTTGAGTTTCCAGGAACTAGCCAATAGCATCATGTATAAATTACAGTGCAATATACGCATTGTAGATTAGCCAGAATATAAGACTGATATGAAAGACCTCATTCATTTCCCACTTCAACAGATAACAAAGCACAATAATTGAAAAGACTTATCAAAATGCTTAATTTCAAATAATATTTATAATAAAGCTTCAATATGTATTTTAGTAATCTAAATATCACATTTTTCAATGTTATACTTACATTCCTAAGACAGACTGTTTCAGAGAGAGAACTTGTAAAGTTTTATAACTCAACAGCCATTATTTAACTATTATGTTATTTAAAGAACACACAAGAGTTTCTAGAGAATGTTACGCCTGGTACAAGTCAGTAAATCCAAGGTTCTGAGAAGCAGGAAAATGAATATTAGTAAATAAGCACTATATTGAAAAGTAAGAGATTATTATTCTGCTACAGGGTCTAGCATGGTACCCTAGACACACTACAAATGCTCAACAAATTATTTATCAGAGGAAAAAAACAGCATTATTTAAAAATCAAACAGCAGATGACTGACCCAGAATTGGTGTCCTTAACAGCCTGGAAAATAAAAAAAATGCTTATCAATTTCACTAACATACCAAGAAATGTAACTTCAAACAAAAAAGTTCAATTTTTCACCTATCAGATGACCAAAAGAAAATATTTTGGATTTATAATATCCAGTAAGTGACAAGGATACAAGCAAATGGCTTTCATATATTGGTGGTAGGAATCTACAGCCTTTTTGAAGGCTGATTTGTCAGTATTTACATTTTAAATGTGTATTCCCGGGCGCCTGGGTGGCTCACTGGGTTAAAGCCTCTGCCTTCAGCTCAGGTCATGATCTCAGGGTCCTGGGATCGAGGCCCGCATCCGGGCTCTCTGCTCAGCAGGGAGCCTGCTTCCCCCTCTCTCTCTGCCTGCCTCTCTGCCTTCTTGTGATCTCTCTCTCTCTGTCAAATAAATAAATAAAATCTTTAAAAAAATAAATTAAAAAAACAAACAAACAAATAAATGTGCGTTCCCTTTGACTCAATAATTCTACTTCTAGGAATCTGTTTGATACAAATACTAAAACATGGTGCAAAGTTAAACATACAAAGATACACACTGCAACTTATTTTTATGATAGTAAAAATCAGAAACAACTTAAATGTCTGTTAATACTGGAACGGAGGTGGGGGCGCCCGGGTGGCTCAGTCATTAAACGTCTGCCTTCGGCTCAGGTCCTGATTCCTGGGATCGAGCCCTGCATCGGGCTCCCTGCTCTGTGGGAAGCCTGCTTCTTCCTCTCCCACTCCCCATACTTGTGTTCCCTCTCTTGCTATCTCTCTCTCTCTGTCAAATAAATAAATTAAAAAAAAAATACTGGAATGGAGGAACTACGGTCCATTCAAACTGTGGAATATTACATAGTCCAAAAAATGAGGTGAAATTCTATGACCCATATGAAAGTAATGAAATATTTTATATTGTCAAATGAAAAAAGAAAGTTATAGAATCACAGGTATAATAATTCATTAAACAAACAAAACAAGAAAAAAAACTGCATGTGTATTTCTAAAATCCCTAGAAAAACATCTAGAGACAGGGACCCAAATAAACAAAATTACTAATGGAAGGGGAGAAATAAAAACCAATACCACAGATATACAAACAAACGTTACAAAATACTATGAAAATCTGTATGACAACAAATTGGACAACTTAGAAGAAATGGATAAATTCCTAGAAACATATAATCTACCAAAATTAAAGCAGGAATAGAAAATTTGAACAGACCAATCACTCACAATGAAATTGAATCAGTAATCCAAAAACTCACAAAAAAACAAAAATGCAGGACCAGATGGCTTCACAGAAGAATTCTACCAGGGCGTCTGGGTGGCTCGGTGGGTTAAAGCCTCTGCCTTCGGCTCAGGTCATGATCTCAGGGTCCTGGGATCGAGGCCCGCATTGGGCTCTCTGCTCAGCAGGAAGCCTGCTTTCTCCTCTCTCTCTGCCTGCCTCTCTGCCTGCTTGTGATCTCTATCTCCCTGTCATATAAATAAATAAAATCTTAAAAAAAAAAAAAAGAATTCTACCAAACATTTAAGGAAGAGTTAATACCCATTCTTCTCAGGGCACCTGGGTGACTCAGTCGGTTAAGCATTCGGCTCTTGATTTCGGCTCAGGTCATGGTCTTGGGGTACAGGCTCCCCACTCAACAGAGTCTGCTTGTCTCCCTCTCCCTCTGCCCCTCCCCTGTTCTCACTCTCTCTCTAAAATAAATAAATAAATCTTCTTTTTTTTTTTAAAGATTTTATTTATTTCACAGAGGGAGAGAGATCACAAGGAGGCAGAGAGG
>LNAC01000394.1:448759-481494 GCA_002007465.1 Ailurus styani | reverse complement strand
CGCACCGCACCCGGGCCCGCCAGGCCGGCCCTCCACTCACTGACCGGCTCGAGAAAGCCCGGGTCTCAGGCGGCGAGCACCGCGCAGGACTACCCAGCTTCGCTCAGCCCGGCCGCCGCTCGGGCCTTTTGTTGTCGCGGGTTCTCCGGGCAACCGGCGAAGCCAGTCCCGGAGGCGCCCCCTCCCGGCCGGGCAGTCCGCCGCGCCCCAGACCCCGCCCCCGACGAGGCCCGTCCCCGGCAAGCCCCGCCCCTCACAGGCCACGCCCTACCAGGGGAGAGGCCCACTCTGGGCGTGGCTACAAAGCCAGCTCCCCGGGACCTCTCAGAGGGCGGAACCAAAGCAACTCCCCACCGGTTTGCCAAGTGAAGGGAGAGACTCACGTTGTTTCAGTATTTTAGCTGCAAATTCCATTTCTTTTTATTGAAGTCAAGTTCGTATAACATACATCAAACCGTTTTAAGGTGTATGTTAGGCATTCACAAAGTTGTGCAACCATCACCTCTGGTTCCAAAACATTTTCACCACCCCAAAAGGAAATCCCCGTGTCAATGAGCTCTCACTCCCGTTCCCTCTCCCGCAGTCCTTGGCAACCACCGGCCTGCTTTCGCTGTATCGATGTACCTGTTTGGGGCATTTTGGATTCACCCAATCAGAGTTTGTGGCTTTTTGTGTCTGGCTTTTTTTGCTAAACAATGTTTTTTCCTCGTCTACCCATGTTATACCACGTATCAGTAACTTTATTCCTTTTTATGCTGAATAATATCCCATTGTGTGGGCATACCACGTGTTATTTATCAATTCATCATTTGATGAACATGTAGGCTGTTTCCACTTTTTGGCTAATATGAATGATGCTGTTAGGAACTTTCATGTACGAGTATTTGTTTAATATCTGTTTTCAGTTCTTCCAGTACAGATTTAGGAATGGGATTGCCAGGTCATATGGTAATTCTATGTTTAACTTTTCCAGTTTAGTTTTAGCCGCAATGCCTCCCATTTTTAGTAACACAATCCAAGCATTTTCTTCCAAGAGGTTTTTCTTTCTTTCTTTCTTTCTTTTTTAAGTAACTTTCAAAAAGCATCTGTTCTCTCATGAAACTTAGAAATGAAGATGGGAAAAAAGCTGCTTCGCTATTAAACTGAGTTGCAGGTAACCCCAGCTTTTCAAAAGTTCACACTATGCCTCTTGGCTGAAAGACCTAGATTACTTTTTGCTAACTGGAAGAAATCCAAAGAGGATTTTCACTTTTATGATAAAAGGTGAAAGCCAAAATAAGGTTCAGCGTTTGTTTTGCATCCAACCCTTGCAGAGGCAGTGGGCACCCCAGGAGAGGAGAGTGGCCCCACCAACTGCCTTCAGGCAACTGCACTCAGCACCTGGGCATCAAGCCCCATAGTTCTGAATGTGTCTGTGAGCATCTGTGCTTTATCTTGATTTATTTTTTTTTAAGAGGAATCTTTTTTTTTTAAGATTTTTTATTTATTTATTTGAGAGAGAGAGCATGAAAGGGGAGAAGGTCAGAGGGAGAAGCAGACTCCCCATGGAGCTGGGAGCTTGATGCAGGACTCGATCCCAGGACTCTAGTATCATGACCTGAGCCGAAGGCAGTTGCTTAACCCACTGAGTCACCCAGGTGCCCCTATCTTGATTTATTTTGGGCATAAATAGATACATGGATAAAGAATCACCTGCTTGGGGTACCTAGGTGGCTCAGTTGGTGAAGCAACTGACTGACTCAGGTCATAATCTCAGGGTCCTGGAATTGAGCTCCACATGAGGCTCCCTGTTCAGCAGGGAATCTGCTTTCCCCTCTTCCTTTGCCCCTCCCCACCCCACTCATTTTCTCTCTCTCTCTCTCTCTCTCAAATAAATAAAATCTTTTTTTTAAATTTTTTTTTTTTAATTTACTTGACAGAGGGAGAAAGATCACAAGTAGGCAGAGAGGCAGGCAGGGAGAGGAGGAAGCAGGCTCCCCCACTGAGCAGGGAGCCCGATGCGGGCCTCGATCCCAGGACCCTGGGATCATGACCTGAGCCGAAGGCAGAGGCTTTAACCCACTGAGCCACCCAGGCGCCCAAATAAATAAAATCTTAAAAAAAAAAAAAAAAAAGAATCATGTGCAAGAATGTTTATTATACTATTTGTAACAGCAAAAACTTGGAAATTACATAAATGTTCAATGGCAGGGTTTGACAAATTAACGGTACATTTATAAAACAATATCTACTCATTGAAACTCATGTTTTCATAAAGTTGGTATAGGAAAATGCTTACAAAAAAGGATACAAAATAATATCAAGTATTTTCACTTGAAGAATTGGGATAAAATTCATCTCTACTTCATTGGGTTGTTGTGAGGTTTGAAACTAGGAATAATTACTCAAAAACTGTTAGGTAGCTAGAATGACAATAATTTTTTCAATTTTGCTCAGGGGAGAAATTTACATACAAACACAAGATAGTAAAAATATTCAACAAAATTCACCAAAATGATAACATCGGCAATTCTGGGTTAAAAGTCATTTTTATAGTTGAATCAATTAGTCTTGGTTCCATGGAACAGAAACCAACTCTGGGTTACTTAAGAAAAAACTTGGTTGAAAAATTTACCATTACTGTGCTTTATGTTATAAGTAATAGAAACCCCAAGTCAGATTATCTTGAATAAGAAAATGTATTTCATGTAAGTTCACACAGTTCATGTAAGTTGAAGTGAAATGTGAAAAAAATTGTCTTAGAACCAATGAAATGGGACAAATTCCCACATACTCATGTGCTTATCTGAGGGGCTTTTTATTCTCTTGCATTGGTCAATTCTCCAGCATCAGCAGAGACCATGTTTTTTTATTTATGTTTGTGTCCACATTGTTGAGCATAGTCAGTGTTTAATAGGTAGTAAATATTAACCTCATTGCCCAGATTCAGTAAGTATTTACAGAAATTAAAAAATTAAGGAGCCTAGGTGGCTCAGTGGGTTAAGCGACTGCCTTCGGGTCAGGTCATGATCCTGGAGTCCTGGGCTCCCTGCTTAGCGGGGAGTCTGCTTCTCCCTCTGACCCCTCTCCTCTCATGCTCTCTCTCTCTTATATTCTCTTTCTCTCAAATAAATAAATAAAATAAAATAAAAAGAAAAAAATTAAAAACAGAAAATGAGTAATTTGCTCAAGGCTACATGGTTGGTAAGTGGCAGAGGCAAGACTATAGCCTATGTGTGTCAGATGACAAAGTCAACACTGCCTCCCCAAAGACTGAGCTGAGCTGTGGTTTTCTACATAATGCATCGCTCTCCCTTGCTCACTCTCGAACAGTGTATTTGCTCAAACTGGGATCCAAACATGGTCCACATGTAGCATTTGGTTGAAATGTCCCTTGATTCTCTCATAATCTGTAACAGTTACCCTCTGCCTTTTTCAAAATTGTGGTAAAATACACATTACATGAAATTTTCCATCTAAACCATTTTAAGTGTACAGTTCAATAATGCTGAGTACATTCACACTGTTGTGCAACCAATCTCCAGAACTCTCTTTATTTTGCAAAACTCTATACCCATTAAACAACAACTCAAGTTTCTCAAGATTCATCCATGTTGTCGCATGTGTCAGAATGTCCTTCCTTTTTAAGGCTGAGTAATATTCTAGTGTATGGATAGATCACATTTTGTTTGTCCACCCATCTCCCATTGGAAACTTAGGTTGTTTCCAACTTTTGCCTATTGTGAGCAATGCTGCTATGAACAAGGGTGTGTACATATCTTGTCAAGATCCTGCTTTCATTTTTTTTTCATTTTTCATTTTTTGAGATATATACCCAAAAGTGTCATTGTTGCCTCATTTAGTAATCCTATTTTTAATTTTTTGTTGAACTGTCACACTGTTTCCATAGTGGCTGCACCAATTTACATTCTCACCAACACTGAACAAGGGTTCCCTTTTCTTCACATCCTTGCCAGTTCCCGCCTTTAAAAAACAAACAAACAAAAGGATCTATTGAAGAAACAGTACCAATCTGTACTTTAGAACATCTCACATTCTTAGATTTGACAATTGCATCTTTGTGTTCTCGTTTCATTTTACCTTGTTCCTATATTTCCTACATTTCCTGAAAACGAGTAGTTAGATGTAGATTCCTGATAAGATTCAGGTTCAATTTTTCTGGCAAGAATAATTCATACACAAGGGTGTGTACTTCCTATTGCAACACACCAGGAGGAACATAGTGTCTGCATACACTACTTTTAGTATTGCTAAAATTACGAGTGAGTTCAGACACCTCTAGCCTGATCCAACCATTTAAAATTTTTCCCATTGGGCGCCTGGGTGGCTCAGTGGGTTAAAGCCGCTGCCTTCGGCTCAGGTCATGATCCCAGGGTCCTGGGATCGAGGCCCGCATCGGGCTCTCTGCTCGGCAGGGAGCCTGCTTCCTCCTCTCTCTCTGCCTGCCTCTCTGCCTACTTGTAATCTCTCTCTGTGTCAAATGAATAAATAAAATATTTAAAAAATAAAAAAATAAAAATAAAAAATAAAATTTTTCCCATTGGGCGCCTGGGTGGCTCAGTGGGTTAAAGCCCCTGCCTTCGGCTCAGGTCATGATCTCAGGGTCCTGGGATCGAGGCCCGCATTGGGCTCTCTGCTCAGCAGGGAGCCTGCTTCCTCCTCTCTCTCTCTCTGCCTGCCTCTCAGCCTACTTGTGATCTGATCTCTCTGTGTCAAATAAATAAATAAAATCTTTAAAAAAAAATAAAAAATAAAATAAAATAAAATAAATAAAAATTTTCCCATTAACATTTTACCTAATGGTTTTAACAGACATTGATGATCATCTTCTGGATCTATTATTTTATTAGGGCTTCCAAAATGGCAATGTCCTAATTCTAATATTACTTTTCGCATTTATTAGCTGGAATTATTTTGTAAAGAAGAGCTTTCCTTCTGTCAGGTTATCCTGAAACTTATAAGTTTTTATATTTTGTACTTGCCATCCAAAGACCATTTTCGCCACTCCTCAAAGTATTTCTAGACTCCTTATTAAACACCATTGGGAGCTGTTGTTTCTTTTCATTTTAACTCAGGCTTCATCGAAGTTATTGAGCCTTAATAATTGAATTCCATTCCCTCAAACAAAGTTGTCCTCATCTGCCAACCAATCCTTTGCCCTGAGAATGTTAAAATCAGAATAGTGAAGGAAGGGAGTTAATAGGTTTTCCCCACCTCCAGACAGGAAATTGGATTAATTTTTTCCTTGGATCAATTCAGAATGCAGCCCTACCCTTTTCCGAGCTCTTCCTCAGCAGTTCCCAACTTGAAATGATCCACATCTGCCAAAGAATTCTGAACAAACAATGGTGTAGAAGACAAGTGTTTGGGTCTGCCTACCATTCCTCTTCCTTCCTATAAGCAGACTTCCTCTCTTATTTCTTCAAGAACTGCCCCTGCTCCAGCTGGTAGGCCAGCCAATCAATTGGCCTTTGCCCCAGGCCTCAGGGACCTGGGACTCAAGCCAGGCTCCTCGGCCAAGCCCTGGATTTTTGCTTGTGCTACTGGCAAAGATTTGCACTCTGTGGTCCAGAATCGCTAGCTACTAGAGTGGTCTATTCCAACAGAGCAAAAAGAAATACAAGATGTAGTCTTTGTGCATTTTAATTCCAGGACCATAACTGGGTGTGGTAAAGGCCAGCTCCTTCCCTGGGCTTATCTGGGTTTTGTTTTGTTTTGTTCTTAATCATTATATTTCCTTTTTCACTAAGCTAGTTTCAGTCTGGTTTCTTTCACTTGAAACTAAAATATCCTAAACGCACTGGGATAAATCAAACCGGAAAGGAAAAGGAAAAGAAGGAATGTAGTTTATAGGAAAAAGAGAAACTTAGATGAATGCCACAATAATGTGTTTCTTCTGAGTTCCAATGGCTTGAGTTAGTGAATTTTAAATGTGAAAGGAATCTTGCAAATGATTTAGTTCCGCCATGCATTTATTAATTTTTTATTTTATAGTCAGTATTTTTGAGTTAGACTGCTACTGAGTCTTTCTCATGTCTCCCTTGTTCACCTGTGACAAGGCCTAACACACAAGGATCTTTCCCTTTTTGCTTAAACCTGCTAACACAGCCAGACACCGTGTCTCCAATCCCTCATTCTCTGTTGTTAATGATTAGCTGAGATTAGGACCGTCTGTCCCCCTGAAACCAGCTAGACAGGGAGATAAGCATTGGAAAACCCCATTCAATGCAGTGAGCCTTCTGACTGCAAAACACCCCACCTGTAAATCCCCCCTAACTGTCACGTGTCTACTCCTCCCTAGAAAAGGCTAAGGCACCACACCCCTTCCAAGAGACTCTAATCTTTGGATCTGGGGTGTTTTTCACGGTGCAATATGCTGAACAAGATCAACTTCCATACTTGAGCAGGTTGTCTTTTTTTTTTTTTTTTTAAGATTTTATTTATTTATTTGACAGAGCACAGTGAGAGAGGGATCACAAGCAGGGGGAGTGAGAGAGGAAGAAGCAGGCTTCCCGCTGTACAGGGAGCCTGATTCGGGGCTTGATCCCAGGACCCTGGGATCTGACCTGAGCTGAAGGCAGACACTCAACGACTGAGCCACCCAGGCGCCCCGATCAGGTTGTCTTTGACAGCGACATCCACGGAACAGCTAAGAATAAAAAACCAAAGTTAAAAAAAAAAAAGAAAGAAAGAAAAGGAAACGGTGATCTAAGTACACTGAGAGAGACGGGTCACAGACTCACAAGGAAAAAGAAGGTGAAGTTGCCTCAAGGCTGATTCCTACATCACCTACTGTGGTTCATTCAACCTGGACCTCCTCAACCAGATTATTAAACCATGACCCATTCAGCTTCAGGGGAGAGAGCACCGTGAAGGACCTCAGTAAATGAGTTCTGAATTAAATCAAATGATAACTATTAATTTCTTTAGTGCTAGCCAGGGGGAAGTTAAAGGTAAAAGGAACAAACACAGCCCCTGGCAAAGCTGACCCCCCACCCTCACAGCACCGTGTGGTAGGCTCCTGCTGAACAGTCTCACAGGATACCAACATCAAGACCATGATAAAGTGAGACCGAATAAGGCTGCTTGATAATGTCCAAGCACAGACAAAAACAAGGCTGTTGTACCACACACACACACAGTAACAAACATCCTTCTATCTTGGCTAAATTGAGGACCATCTGCTGAACGGCTTGCACTTCTTCCTTGCTCTATAACCCACCCTCTTTGTAGATAAGATTTATTGAGAGAGCCAAAGGTCCGATTGCCCCTGTCTTCTGAGAGAGGACATCCAATCTAGAGAGAGTGCTGCATCTTTAGACCCTACCGCAAATCATCCTCTTACTGAGACACCTCGTGCGGGTGACAAGTCATTAGCCCGACCTGTTTGCTTCCATTGGGAGGGAAATGACTTGGTCCCATGGCCAACTTACTTGAGTTTATAGAGGCAAATCATCAAGCAGCTGCTGAAGAGCTTATGACATATGAAAAAAAAAAAAGCCAAAATGTTTTTTAACTAGTTACAAGAGCAAAAGCTTTATTAAAGGAAATTGAATCAAGAGAATTTTTAATTGAATTAAAAGAAGTAAGAATGAATGTTGCAGGATTTCTTTTCCTTTAGTGCCGTAAGTTCTTCATCATGTGGCTCCGAAGAATGAAGAGGTAGAGGTAGACCACACGAAGAACGATGGGCAGCAGAGCGGGTTCTTGAGGGTTAGCATAGAGCTCCTGAGGATGGAGGGGACCAGAGGTTTCGGATTTGGCGGTTAAATCTAGGGGATTTTATGGGTTCCTTGGTGTGGGCTGTTTTAATCTGATTAACCAACCAGGAGCCTGTCACCCAATCAGGCTTTCGTCCACAGCTCATCCACCTATCAGGTAGTGTTCAGGTGTGAAAGGGTGGAGGGCTCCTGCCAGGGGGTGTTTTGTAGCCCTGGGGACCAAGAGGGCAGCCACTGCAGGAACACATGCCAGCTAGCCTCGGGCAACCAGATCAAGCTCTTTGTTTAAATATCCCACTGGCTGTTGAGTGGGCCCAGCCCTGGGTTAGGACACCCAAGGCCATTCCCTTCTTTTCTGTCCCGGACAAGTTTAAGTCCTCCCAGTAGGAAGGCTTAAAGCTGGGGCACTGAGTAAAGCCTAGACTAACAGGATGGGGTCTTTTTCCCTTTACGGTTAAGGTTTCCTCTTGGGGGACGAAGGGGGGTGCAACGGGGATGCCCTTGTCCCCACCTGCTTTTCTTCCCACTATCCGTCATCACTAATGTTTCATCTCTTCTAGAAAACTGGTTGAGGGCGCCTGGGTGGCTCAGTGAGTTAAAGCCTCTGCTTTCGGCTCAGGTCATGATCTCAGGGTCCTGGGATCGAGGCCCGCATCGGGCTCCCTGCTCAGCGGGGAGCCTGCTTCCCCCTCTCTCTGTCTGCCTGCCTCTCTGCCTCCTTGTGATCTCTCTCCCTCTGTGAAATAAATAAATAAAATCTTAAAAAAAAAAAAAAAGAAAACTGGTTGAGTGACAGTAATGAGAGAGAGTTGGAAGAAAGGCAGGCGGGGACAAGGCCACCAGCCCTTAGAGGAAACCACCCTTAAAAGGATTTTACACCACCCTAGAAGGACCCCTCCACCCTTTCCCACGTGATAGGTAGATGACAAAAATCTGATCGGGTGACCGAGAATGGAGGGTTAATCACATGAAAACAGCCCGCCAGCAAGCCTGTAAAAACCTCTAGACTTAGAAGTGCCAGTGGCAGTCCTCTCGGGGTCCCCTCCCTCTGCAGGAGCTTTGAACTATCATCGCCCAATTAACTTTGCTGTCACCACTCTTTGTCTGATTTACCCCTTCAATCTTCCAAGTGGGGTGACCAAGAACCGCAGGCAGCGAAGGAGAAGAAATCCTGTAACAACAGTAAACCAAGGACCTCTCTGAATGGGGGGCTGTGATGAGGGGATTCCTGGAGCTGTGCACATTTTCATTAACTGTGTTTAAGAGGGTGTGCAGAATGAATCAACACCACCAAAAACAAAACAAAACAAAACAAAAAAACCCTTTCCAGATCCTATTTCAGTATTCTCATCTTCCAGAATGCCAAGGGCCAGCTCCACGTTCATTATGTTCCCCCAGACTACCCTGAAATCCATCAAGGGGTTATCCTTACACAGACCCACAAAACCAACAAAGTTAGAGCATTATGATTTTGCAATCCCCAGTGAAATAATAGGTCTGTAAAATGATCCTCAGCTGTTAAAACCATGAACTGAAATGTTATTTAAATTCTTAGCCCGTTGGGCGCCTGGGTGGCTCAGTGGGTTAAAGCCTCTGCCTTCGGCTCAGGTCATGATCCCAGGGTCCTGGGATCGAGGCCCACGTCGGGCTCTCTGCTCAGCGGGGAACCTGCTTCCTTCTCTCTCCTCTCTCTCTGCCTGCCTCTCTGCCGACTTGTAATCTCTCTCTCTGTGTCAAATGAATAAATAAAATCTTTTAAAAAAAAAAAAATTCTTAGCCCGTATAGGTATAAAAATCAATACCCAATGCCTGCAAGAGAGACTACTTTTCCCTCCCTGGCAGTTACTTGTTGCCATGTGACTAAGTTCTAGTCAGTGACATGAAAGCAAAAACACATGTGGTAGCTGCTAGAACCTTCCTGGGAACCCCTGCCCTCTTCAGCTTCATTGCTTCTTCAGCCCTGCTGCCCAGATTAGAACATCATTTTGGGTCATAAGTCCAAGCTATGCTCAGTGGCACATGAGAAAAGATAGCTGTGTCTTGGACACAAAAGAGCACCATTGGAACACCTTCCCTGTCCTTCCACGATGGATTAGGAAAACAGGAAGCCCAGGGCTGGCTGAGCCTGAAGGAGGAAGGAGACAGAAGGAAGAGAAGAGGGAGATGTGGCAGGAGGAAGAAGAGAGAAAAAAGAGGAATGGGAAGAAAGGGGATGGGGTAGGCAGGAGAGGGAGAGGGGCAGGAAGGGACAGGAGGACCCTGAGAGCAGGTTAAATTGTAAACTATTAGTTTTGATACTTTCTACTCCAAGTTACAGAAGACTCAGTGAAAATGGTGGCAATCAGGCAGTGTGTTTATCAGCTCAGGAATGAGGTCCGTAGCTTGGACAGGTCCCCGCAGGGTGGGTGCAGCCGGGCTCTGGTTCCACACAAGGGCTACCAACAGCTTTGGGCATCACGTTCGGACAGAACACTGCCCAGAGGAAGAAGAGGGACCTTCTCCTCTATCTCTTTCTTCAAAATGAAGAAACCTTTCCCCGGAAGCTTCCCCTGCAGACTTCCCCTCCAATGTCACTGGCCAGAAGAATATATATACCCGTTACTAAAGCAAATCACAGGCAGAGGATAGGATTATCATCAATAAACCTTTCATATTAAGTGAACCTTTTGAGATGAAGACAGGATCACCTTCCCTGAGTCACACAGGGGAAGGATAAAGACAAAGCTACTTATGGTGGTACTAGTTGTGCAGTGCACAGGGAGGGGTAAGGGAGGGGGTACGGGGGCCAAACACGTTCAGGATCAGTCATTGTCATTTGTAAGGTTAGTGTGATATATTTTCAGCAGATGGCAGTAAAGTGCTTGGGGAAAGGATGCCTTTCTCATTCACATACAGTCACAGAGAGCTGATGAGGTTGGTAGCTAACAAAAATCAAGATTATGTTAGAAGGAAGGTGGGGGTGAAGGTAGAAAATGAGTGCTTGGTAGGTAATGAAATTCCCACAACATAAAGCAAATAATCAAATTCCCTTAAACCTTTTTTTTTTTTTTTAAAGTAGGCTCTATACTCAGCGTGGAGCCCAACAGCAGGGCTTAAACGCACAACCCTGAGATCAAGACCTGAGCTGAGATCAAGAGTTAGGCTGCTTAACCGACTGAGCCACCCAGACGCCCCTCACTATAAACCTTTCAAAATTATATGCGGTAAATTCTATTTTAATGAAATAATCCAATCCAGGTTTAAGAAAAAATTTTAAAACCTTTATTCAATTTCAGTATAGTTACATTGGGAAAAAAAAAGGAGTATTAGATAGCTTTCCTAAACTGAAAATCACTATGTACAAAAACCACTGTCAATACCAATGAAAAGCTTAAAATAAGCTGTCAAGATTGATTTGTACAAAAGCCGCAGCATTCACACAGCAAAGCCCCTACCCCCCAGATCAAAGGATTAAGGTATATAAGAAACTGGTACACCTTGAGGAGCGATACCAATTGGATGGATGAAATATTATCACTGATAGCTAATCACATTATAAGGCATGGTTAATTTTAAGACACGTGAGGTTTAAAGAAAGCATTACAGTTCCTTCGTTATTCCTGTCGCATGTCCACAGAAAGGGAAAACACGATCATAACTCAACAAGCAGACAAAGGACCACGATGGGAATGCAGAGTGATAGGTCAGGAAACATTTTTTAAGTGAGACTGGGTAATCACTTTTCTTGTTGCTCTAATGTCTACTCCCTTCTCTTAGTATCAAGGCAAAACTGTACAAATGATTATGTGATACAAAAATCCAAGTTTTCTTTGGATCCGTTTGCACTTTGGATCAATAATATATGCAGCGCGTGTGATGAAAGGGAATTCCCTTCATATCCTCCCGGTGGTCACGGGCGTAGTCCCACAGGTAATAATCCAGAAGAACGGAATTGATCTCACCGCTAGTTTTTTCACCCTTCTTTTCAATAAGCTCCAGAAGATAATCCCGAATCAGTTCAACACACCAAAGTGAGCACCCTCTGATTTCTACCTCTTGCCTATCCCCATATGAGAGCATTTCCCCTGCAAGGAGGAAAAAAACAGAGCAAGAAGTACATTAGTGACATAAAATCTACCCAGACTTGATTTGGGGTCATTTAAACCACTTCTAAACTCAGGCATTAATTTAAAATTGCACGTTCCAAAACCGTAAGAGACTCCTAATCTCACAAAACAAACTGAGGGTTACTGGGGGGTGGGAGGGTAGGGATAGGGTAGATGGGATATGGACTTTGGGGAGGGTTTGTGCTTTGGTGAATGCTGTGAAAGATGTAAGCCTGATGATTCACAGACCTGTACCCCTTGGGCAAAGAATAAAAATAAAATTAAAAAAAAAAATTGCACGTTCCACAAGGAGAGGGTTGTGTCAATATTCCTGAGCAGAGCACCTTGCACATACAGCTCCCCAATAAACAATGGCTAAATGTACATGGGCTCCCCAGAAATTTAAAAATATGACAGCAAGATTATCAAATTCTTGAAAACAAAGGATTTAAAATTGGATTTGATGCCAGGAAAAAAACATTGCAAAATTTGGAGGACTCCAAGGGGACCAAAGAAACAATACCTTCCTTTCTTACTTGAAAACTGAACGTTGTCTTAGGTACATCCTAAATGCACCAAGGAGAACCTAGGAAATCAAAGTTGTTCACCTGAGCAAGGAAGACCCCCACTGTTCTTTGGATTCAGGATCCTTCAGTCAAGCCCTCCCTGAGTATATAGCTGTGAGCTCCACAGGCCCCACAGTCTCTTTGGTGCCCATCTCTGGGGTGTAGCTGATCCTGCAGGATGGGCACTGGCTGTGCTTTGCCACTGAGACTACAATTGGGCTCATCAACTCAACTGCCTATAAGGATCAGGGAGACAGAGTAAGTGAATGCCACAGCCAGATGCAAGCTATCGTGAGCTACAGAATGTGTGCTGCCCTGTCTAATGGTAGACCTAGGGTTCCCGTATTTCTCCCCTTTTACAAGCGAAGTCAGAAGGTTTGTTTTTTGGGGCGCCTGGCTGGCTTGGTTGGTAGAGCATGCGACTCCCGATTTCAGGGTCGTAAGTTCAAGCCCTGTGTTGGGCATGGAGCCTACTTAAAAAAAAAAAAGAAAAGAAAAGAAAAAAAGAAAGTATGATTCACACGTGAAATCTCCTAACTGTCAAGGGTTAGTAAGTAACTACAAGTGCTTAAAACACTGGTCAGGCCAAACAAAACACACCTGCAAGTTATATTTGGCCTCTGGCCACCAATCAATCCACACCTTTCCACAGAACTTCACAGCACCTAAGAGTCCCTGTGATCCACTGAAAAGTACGACAATGTCCCAGCCCCACAAGGTTCCACTGCCACCTGGGATCTTAAATAGCATTATTTTTGTCCCCTCCACCCAATAAGTAACGTAGTATTGAACTGTGTCCTCCAAAAAGTCACATTCAAGTCCTAACTCCTGGTACATGTGAACGTGGCCTTACTTGTAAATAGGATCTTTTTTTTTTTTTTTAAAGATTTTATTTATTTATTTGACAGAGAGAGAGCACAAGTAGGCAGAGTGGCAGGCAGAGGGAGAGGGAGAGGGAGAAGCAGGCTCTCCAAGGAGCAGGGAGCCTGATGCGGGACTCAATCCCAGGACCGTGGGATCATGACCTGAGCCGAAGGCATCGGCTTAACCAACTGAACCACCAGGCACCCTATAAATAGGATCTTTGCAGATGTAATCAAGTTAAGATAAGGTCATACTAGATTAGGGTGGGCCTTCAATACCATGACTGGTGTCAGTCCTGGAATCACAGGGAAGAATCTAAATTTAGCCAAACTGGATTGGTAGTATTTATAATTGGCTAAAAAAAATATGCCTTTGGTGAAGAGATGGGTTAAAGATAAAATGGACAGAAAAAAACATGTAAATCCATACTAAAATAAAGTGAAAAGACTGTATTAACTCCCCCTCCCCGAAAAGATAAAATGGACAGAAATCTGGGTAGGTCTTCCAAGGGCTAGCCTGGAGATAATTCAGAAGAGGAAAGAGGAAAAAATATACATAAGAGTAGCCCATCATCAAATGTGAAAGAAGTATCACTGAAGGCCAGTTAAGGAAGGTTCTACCTATTCAAGTTACCTGGTTCTAGATTTCACTTAAGATAGTTTTTAAAACCTAGTGTGCTACACTTGTGTGTACTACTTTACGTTCACAGTTAACTGTTTCTCCTCTAGTTTCCTAGTGAAGCACTTTTTGAAAAAAGTCCAACTTTGCTTAAATAAACTAAGAGGCAAAGCAATGAGTTCACGCTCTGGACATAAGAGAGGCAGTCACAATAGCTACAGCTGGACAGCTGGACAAGGGCCTCTGAAGTTGCAGTGAACGGCAGAAGAAAATGCAGACCACTTTGTACAGCTACGCTGCATGATCCCTTCTCAGCAGGGTTTTCCTCACAGTAGCAGAGACAACTGCATGCTACAAACATTCAGAAGAAGATGCACAAATCATGAAAAGCTGGAAAAAGCTATGTGGAGGAGGAGGTAGCATTTGAGCTAAGCCCTTGTGGATGTGTAGGATTTGAGCTGGGGAAAAAAAAAAATCAGGGTGAGGGAAACCAGGAAAGGGAATGTTCACGGATAGGAAGCAGCAGTGTATATATACACCGGCCAAAAAAAGATGAGCCGCACATGGCTATGTGGGAAAGAATCCCTGAATGCTTAAACGTTTAAGATATCCAACAATTAATGATCCAGGACATGAGCATTACAACATAAAATAGCTTGTTATTTTCAAATGAAGAAACAGGGACAAAATGGATTGCCCAAGGCAGCATAAAAAAGAGTTAAAAGCAACCACAGCAATAATGGTATCTTTATATTCTGTGTTATCCTTATTTTCAGTGATTAAAACCTATTTCACAAGAGAAAATTATTGTCATAAAAACTACTTGCTTTGGGGCACCCGGGTGGCTCAATCAGTTAAGCATTTACATTTGGCTCAGGTCATGATCCCGGGGTTCTGGGATAAAGCCCCACATCGAGCCCCACGTTAGGCTCCCGGCTCAGCAGGGAGTCTGCTTCTCCCCCTTCCTCTGCCCCTTCCCCTGCTTGTGTGCAAGCTTTCTCTCTCTCTCTCTCAAATAGATAAATAAAATCTTAAAAGAAAAAAAATAAACTACTTGCTCCCAAAAATAAAGAAAAAAATAGCTGAAAATACTGCACCCAAAAAGAGAGGAATTAACATAAAAATTATACAATTTTTTCTTCTACAAAG
Organism: Ailurus styani; assembly: GCA_002007465.1. Lineage (NCBI taxonomy): Eukaryota > Metazoa > Chordata > Mammalia > Carnivora > Ailuridae > Ailurus > Ailurus styani. The sequence goes on along the minus strand of LNAC01000394.1, from coordinate 466,491 downwards.
ACATGTTTAAAAAACAAAAAGCGGATCATTAAATTCTACTCCTGACACCAATATTATACACTCTACATTAACTAATTAGAATTTAAATAAAAACTTAAAAAAAAGCTAATTTGAATTTCAAACAGAATTTTCTATGCTCACCTATTATAACAAGGATTCTCCTGCTCTTGAGAATCAATAATTGAATCCAATAATGGTAAATAAATGAGCCTAGAAAAGCCAAGTGACTCGTGTAAGGTAAACACCCAGTGGAAGAACTTGGAGCCCCCTGACTCGAAACCCACTGCATGTTACCTATCTCTTAGGCCACCTTTTATTTCATAGGGTAGCATGCTCATCACTGCTTAATTAACACTCTTCAAATACTACACCTGATGGACCTAGCATCCATCACATACCTTCGGGTACCAGAAACTTCGGTTTCATTTTATTATGAGGCTCTGAAATTATAATGACTAAGTAGTGTAATTTCCCACATTCTACAGTGCAAACAACAAAAAAAAGGCAATTTTCTCTTACTTCAATTGCCCCTGCATTTTTCTTTACATGTGCTTTTCACAATAAACAGTGCTTTCTTTTTTTTTTTTTAAGGAAAGGAGAACTTCTGTGAAAGAGATGAGACAGAGACTCCACCACAATTCATAGCATAACAAAAGAAAGTCTTAATTGAGCGGGCAAACCTTTGAGAAGCTTTTCCAGTAGTTCCTTGGAGTATCTCAGGGCTCCCAGGTGAGCAAGAACCTGAGGTAATCTATAGTCGGCAAACATGGTGATACTGGAGATGTCTTCAAAGCAGCCGTCTCCTTTCCCCTCTAACACACTCCACGTATCCGCCACGAGGATTTGGGCCCGTTTGTAAAAAGAAACTCTTTTCCCCTGACGAATGAAGAGAATATAAATGTTACCTGGGTATCCGACAGCTTTTATGTATGCTATTAAAAAAAGGGCACACATTGAAAACATTTCTCAAGGGTGCAATAATTTTAGTGTTGGTAAGAATTTATGGACCTTTTATAGAAAAAAAGAGAGTCTAATAAATATTAAATCATCTCTTTCACTCCAAATTTACTTCTTTATATTTTTTTAAGGCACATAAAATACAATTGTGATAATTGTGGTTATTATTTAGTGTTCTTTTTCAATGACATTACCTCATATATATATTTCTGTGTCACTATAACCCACCTGCTTATTCTTTTAAATGGCTAGACAGTATTTCTTTAGAAAGCTTCTTAAATTTTTCTGACTGCAACATAATTCATGTTAATTGTATAAAATACATAAGAGTATAAAGAAGAAAACAAACATCCTTAAATTCGTTTCTGAAGAGAATCACAACATTCAATTTTTAACTGCTGCCATTCAGATAATACGATAAACACATTTCAGAGATGAAAACATAACTGATCAACAGCCAGAATTTATCAAGTTTACCTTTTTGGAAACGGTCAGAATCAATATGTAAACCCACAGAACAAAATAAACTTTAATTGTATTTATACAACAAAGAAACAAATTTAACCAAGCGTTCTAGGATAGTGGGTTATAATTTAACTCAAAAATTCTCAATAAAACTACAAACGCAGGGTGCCTGGGTGGCTCAGTGGGTTAAAGCCTCTGCCTTCGGCTCAGGTCATGATCTCAGGGTCCTGGGATCGAGGCCCGCATCGGGCTCTCTGCTCCGCGGGGAGCCTGCTTCCTCCTCTCTCTCTGCCTGCCTCTCTGCCTGCTTGTGCTCTCTCTCTCTCTGTCAAATAAATAAATAAAATCTTTAAAAAAAAACAAAAAACTACAAACACAGATAAGCATAAACTATGGGAAGACATGGATAATTACAATCTAATCCTAATCCTAATACCAAAGGTAATAATCTCAAATCATTGTTTATAGCTGCTTGTCTACTAAAGGAGAATAAGCAGTATTACTGGCTCCCAAAATTTATCCTGACCACCCTGGAGAATGTTTTAATAAGTAAACGACATAAGTAATTAAATAAAAAATGAAATTAAACCCTTCAAGGAAAGGCTCCATGTGAAAATTCCTTAAGATGATAACATAGATTCCAAAAAGTTTGAAAAAAAAAAATAACATAGATTCCTTTAATTACTAAAAACAAACCCCAGTGATACTCTGTCCTAATGAGAAATAACCTAATACTGCCTAACCTTAAGGTGTACCTACTGCAATCAATCCAGAACTACTTTTACTAAGTAACCTGCAGAAGACCACCTTTAAGAAATGCAGTATCTTGTTTTCCAGAGAAACACATATGCTCATTTTCTGACATGATGTAAAGTCTATAAATTAGAGTGGGGGATGGAAGTGGGAACAAGTCACCATTAAGTATCCCTAGGGGCTCCTGGGTGGCTCAGACAGTTAACTGTCTGACTTTGGCTCAGGTCATGATCTCAGGCTCTGTATGCAGCAGGGAGTCTGCTAGTCCCTCTGCCTCTCCCCGCACTTGTGCACGCACGCTTTTTTCTTTCTCTCTCTCTCAAATAAATAAAACTGTAAAAAAAAAAAAAAAAAAGTATCCCTACATCATCTGGGAATAGCCTATATTTCCAAGCCTAACAAAGTATGATAACCTGGCAACTGTTGGACCGGAAATTACATGCAGTGACTAGGTTTATATTCAAGTCTAGTGCATTAAAGAGTAAGACATAAAACTTAATATAAAAAATAAAATTGTATATCAAACACAATTCTTACATCATGTTTACTGTAATATATAGAAGCTATTATCTCCTGTTTTTAATAAGATCCAAAGATCAAACTGGAAAAATACAGGAACCAGACTTATGTAACAAAATCAGTGCTAGCATCTAACAACATAAATTGTCACATCATGACCACTGTTTCCATGGTAGCCAACTAGTATATCACAAAGATTAGATTATAATGCCCTTGAAAAACACAAAACAAAAAATAAGATTTAAGTGAGGAGCCTAAAAATAAATTCATCTATAAAACATTTTCTTCACAAACTGACATGGTTTTAGTAATCAAATGACTTTGTAATCAAATTCATCTCTAAAATATTAACTGGTATCACTGAAAATACCAGCAAATTCCAAAATAACAATTCCCGGGCGCCTGGGTGGCTCAGTGGGTTAAAGCCTCTGCTTTCGGCTCAGGTCATGATCTCAGGGTCCTGGGATCGAGGCCCGCATCGGGCTCTCTGCTCGGCAGGGAGCCTGCTCCCCCCCTCTCTCTGCCTGCCTCTCTGCCTCCTTGTGATCTCTCTCCCTCTGTGAAATAAATAAATAAAGTCTTTAAAAAAAAAAAATAAAAAAAATAACAATTCCCTACGTGTTCCATAATATTGCTTGGTGAGGGCGCCTGGGTGGCTCAGTGGGTTAAAGCCTCTGCTTTCGGCTCAGGTCATGATCTCAGCGTCCTGGGATCCAGACCAACATCGGGCTCTCTGCTCAGCGGGGAGCCTGCTTCCTCCTCTCCCTGTCTCTCTGCCTACTTGTAATCTCTCTCTCTGTGTCAAATAAATAAATAAAATCTTAAAAAAAAAATACATTGCTTGGTGAATAAAATATTTTCAAAATAGTACCTTTATAAAACAACTATTACCAATGAGAAAAAATCCATGACCATGAATTGATTTTCTTCAACACATTTATCATGAAGAAATCAGAAAGGTCAAGAATTACAAATGCTTGGGGTGCCTGGGTGGCTCAGGTGTTAAGCATTTGCCTTCAGCTTCGGTCATGATCCCAGGGCCCTGGGATCAAGCCCCGAATCAGGCTCCCTGCTTAGTGGGAGGTCTGCTTCTCCCTCTCCCTCTGCTTCTGTTCCCTCTCTCACTGTCTCTCTGTCAAATAAATAAATAAAATCTTAAAAAAAAAATTACAAATGTTTAAGAGTAACATAAAATGTTATTGATTAAAATATCAAAAAAGGAGATGCCTGGATGGCTCAGTCGGTTAAGTGGCTACCTTCAGCTCAGGTCATGAACCCAGAGTCCTGGAATCAAGTCCTGCATCAGACTCCTTGCTCAGCAGGGAGGCTGCTTCTCCCTCTGCCTGCTGCTCCCCCTGCTTGTACTCTTGCTCGCTCACTCTCATGCGTGCTCTCTCTCTAGCAAATAAATAAAAATCTTTTTAAAAAAAATAAAGTATCAAAAAAGACCATTCATGCACATTTATCAGTATGTCAGAGTAAAGACAATGGCCTGAGGGAAGCTGATTTCTTCATTAGGACTTTTACATTGTTACTACATGCTCTAAATTAGAGTTGCTTTGGAAATATATCTGAATTTTAAAGCTTCCTGGCTGATTCTGGAGTACATCCACACTGGGAAATCACTAATTTAAAATACGTCTGAATTAAAATTTTCTAATTTTATCAATTTGTTTATGTTTATAAACAACTGATAATCTCAGTAAATAAATATACATTAAAAACCAAAAAAAATGGGGTGCCTGAGTGGCTCAGTAGGTTAAGCCTCTGCCTTCGGCTCAGGTCATGATCTCAGGGTCCTGGGATCGAGCCCCACATTCGGCTCTTTGCTCAGCAGAGAGCTTGTTTCCCCCTCTCTCTTTGCCTGCATCTCTGCCTACTTGTGATCTCTGTCAAATAAATAAATAAAATCTTAAAAAAGAAAAAACAAAAAAAAATTCATTAAAAATAATTATGACTATTTTATGCAACTTGTTAAATATTAAAAAATATAGCAACCAATACCATCACCATGCTATGAAGGGGCTGGGAAAAGACACTCTTCTATGCTGCTGCTGATCATCTCCATTACCTTTCTGGAGAACCATTAGCATTTTTATGTATTACAAACCTGAGAATCTAGGCCATGCTCTGACTCAGCAATTCCACTACTATGATTCCATTCTAAGAAAATAATTACAAGTGTTAAATGATTATGCAGTATTGCTTATTATCACATAAAACTGAAAAAAACATGATATAAAATTCAATTTAAAAAATAAAACTGTAGGGCGCCTGGGTGGCTCAGTGGGTTAAAGCCGCTGCCTTCGGCTCAGGTCATGATCCCAGGGTCCTGGGATCGAGGCCCACATCGGGCTCTCTGCTCGGCAGGGAGCCTGCTTCCTCCTCTCTCCTCTCTCTCTGCCTACTTGTAATCTCTCTCTCTCTCTCTGTCAAATGAATAAATAAAATCTTTAAAATAAAAAAATAAAAAAAAATAAAAAAAAATAAAACTGTGTATCAAACACAATTACTGCAGTAAAATAGTTGGGCAAGTAATTATGGGACTGTACATCCATATAGTGGAATACTGTGAAGTCATTAAAAATGCTATGAAAAAAAATTGTGCTGTAAGAGAATTATTATTATTTTTTAATGGGGTGCCTGGGTGGCTCAGTCGGTTAAGCATCTGACTCTTGGTTTTGGCTCAGGTCATGATCTCGGGGTCCTGGAACTGAGCCCCGGGTGGGGCTCCCTGCTCAGCGGGGAGTTTGGATGTCGCCTTCTCTCTCTGCCACTACCCTGCTTCCTGCTCTTTCTCTAAGTAAACAAATCTTAAAAGAAAAACAAAAACAAAAAACATACACTTGATTTTAATACCTTCTCAATTTCAAAAGCAGTCCTAAAAGGCTCAGAATTCCTCTTGATTTGGAGTTAATTGCCCAAAGTAAATTATGTATATTTTATTTCATTTAAAAATATCTTATTTAAAAAATAAAAAATAAAAATAAATAAAAATATAAATATCTTATTTTTAAACAATCTCTACACCCAACATGGGGCTTGAATCTACAACCCCAAGATTATGAGTCGCATGCTGTACAGAATAAACCAGCCAGACCACCCTTTATTATTTACATATCTTTTAAATGAATATGCAAAGATAACTGTAAACTGACTAACCAAAGCATTAAGTGAACACCCACTATGTGCTCAGTGCTATGTTAGGAATCATGGGAACTATGCTGCTTTTGTCTAACACTAATGATTATCTTTTGAAAAAAAATAAATGAAAAGATATAATACTCCTTTAAGAAAGTGTCAGAGGGGCGCCTGGGTGGCTCAGTGGGTTAAAGCCTCTGCCTTCGCTCAGGTCATGATCTCAGGGTCCTGCGATCGAGGCCCGCATCGGGCTCCCTGGTTGGCAGGGAGTCTGCTTCCTCCTCTCTCTCTGGCTGCCTCCCTGCCTACTTGTAATCTCCCTCTCTCTCTGTGTGTGTTAAATAAATAAATAAAATCTTTAAAAAAAAAAAAGTGTCAGAATCCCTAAGTATGATTTTTGTTACTTTTTGGGGATTTTTCTATAAGTCTTTTAGAAATGAGTACTGATGGGAAATGGTTCGGGTACTAATATTCACTTTAAAATGTAACAGCCTTAAAATGAATCTATATCCTGGCTCAGTTTTTAAAAACTGAACTTTTTGGGGCACCTAGGTGGCTCAGTTAGTTAAGCATCTGCCTTCAGCTTGAGTCATGATCCCCGGGGTCCCGGGATAGAGCCCCAAATCAGGTTCCCTGCTCAGCAGGAAGCCTGCTTCTCCCTCTTCCTCTGCTGCTCCCCCTGCTTGTGCTCCCTCTCTCAAATAAATAAAATCTTAAAAAAATTTTTGAACTTTTCAACAAACCAAATCAAAAGCACTGTGCTGTAATAAAATAGAAACTCAGCAGACTGCTTACTAAATTAGTATCATCATCTACACAAAAAGTTCACTCTTTCTTCCACAAAAAGAAAAACTCCAGACTACTTCAAAGCAAACAAACTACATGATGTCATGAATTTATTCCATCCTGAAGTCATCCTCAATTTACTCTCAGCACTTCTTCTGCTACAACCAATGTTGATTCTGGAATACATGGATTCTTAGCCACATGAATGGCAATTTGAATTTTTTTTTATACACTAATACACTTAGATGGCCTGAATGAACCAAGGAACTTGATCCACAATTTCTTTAAAAAAGGCTGAAATAACAAACGTTAAAGACAAAGATAGAGGTGCCTGGGTGGCTCAGTGGGTTAAGCAGCTGCCTTCGGCTCAGGTCCTGATTCCTGGGATGGAGCCCCACATCAGGCTCCCTGCTCATCGGGGAGTCTGCTTCTCCCTCTGCCCCTCCCCCTGCTCTCCAGCTCCCCACACTCTCACCTCCCCCATCTCACACTCTCTCTCTCTCTCTCATAAATAAAATCTTAAAAACAAAACAAAGATAAATCTCAAAGTAACCTCTGCATTAGCAAAACGGTAATCGAACAAAAAGAAATTTAGCAGTGGCCTAAGGCCTCTTTTCTAGAAACTGCCTCTGCCCCACCCACAGTCCCTGCAGCCACACTCCATTGGTCATAATCCCTGCCGATTTGATCAGTGTTGGCCAGGAATTTTAGAAAGGTACCTGAGAGGGTGTCTACCCCTCCCTCCCTCCCTCTCTCTCCAGTATTGAAGCAATAAGGTGCAAAATTCATAAACACCTTCTACTTCACGGAGAAAGCTAGTCTCCAGTCACGAGAAATAAAGAGCCAATAGAAGCAAAGAGGAGAGACTGAATCCTGACGGGATTGAGTCCTTGATCCTAGATATTCCTATCCGCAAATTCTTCATTTTGCTTAAGGTTTTTCTAGTTTTGTGCCACTTGCAATTAAAAGAATCTTAACAGGAGTGCCTGGGTCGCTCAGATGGTTAAGCATCTGCCTTTGGTTCAGGTCATGATCTCCAGGTCCTGGGATAGAGCCCCACATCAGGCTCCCTGCTCAGCAGGGAATCTGCTTCTCCCTCAGCCTCTCCTGCCCCTTCCACCCCCGCGCTCATGCTCGCTCTCTCTCTCAAATGAATAAAATTTTTTTTTAAGATTTTATTTATTTATTTGACAGAGAGAGATCACAAGTAGGCAGAGAGGCAGGCAGAGAGAGAGGAGGAAGCAGACTCCCTGCCAAGCAGGGAGCCCGATGCGGGCCTGGATCCCAGGACCCTGAGATCATGACCTGAGCCAAAGGCAGAGGCTTTAACCCACTGAGCCACCCTAGCGCCCATGAATAAAATTTTTAAAAAATAAAAGAATCTTCTGATCCTTAGATTTCAGAACTCTGTTCCAACATGGCCCAAGAGACCTCTCCAAACAAGACCATAGCAATGAATCAGAGACACAGCCACACCAAATTCACAAAAGATCAACTGAAAATCTTCATCAAGGCACTAGACCAAAATCCTTACCCACGTTACGCTACCAAACAAAGACTTGCTTTAGAAGTCAATACCGATGAGTCTAGAATCCAGATTTGGTTTCAGAATTGAAGAGCTAGGCACCAGTGCCAGAAAAAATCAGAACCCGATAAGGACTTACAATCAGGCCAAGACCAAGATCACTCTGAAGAGGAGATTCAAAGTAGAGAAGACAGACGGTGTCATACCTGCTATCCATCCTCATGATTACACACTCTCCTCGAGGTATTTTCAAACAACCCTTATCCTGGCACTGATAATAGAGGACAACTTGCTAAAGAAACTGGCATTCCAGAGTCAAGGGTCCAAGCAAGTGATGAAGAATTGGACTGCTCCATCTCCTAGGAATGGAGACGTATGGGAAGGGGAGCCACGAGGACATGACAGGCACATTCCCACTCTAGGGCCTTTCCACAAGCTGTTCTCTCCATCTGGTAGGTTCTAGCCCAGGTTCCCTCACAGCCAGCGCTCATCCCCTTCAGTTATTTTTTGTTGTAATCAGTGTTTTATTTTTTTTCCATCTTTTTACTGCATTGATTGCTAATATTAAAAAATTTTATTTATTTTTTCTAAAGATTTTATTTATTTGACACAGAGAGAGATCACAAGCAGGCAGAGAGGCAGAGAGAGAGAAGAGGAAGCAGGCTCCCTGCTGAGCAGAGAGCCTGATGCAGGCCTCGATCCCAGGACCCTGAGATCATGACCTGAGCTGAAGGCAGAGGCCTTAACCCACTGACCCACCCAGGCGCCCTATTAAAAAATTTTAAAAAAGAATCTTAACATATAAAATCAGGCCTCCCTCACTTTACAGAATCGAAAAGCTAGCTATTTATTTCCTGACTAAATGACGTTAAGATAAACCAGTTAACCTTTCTCTCTAGACTTTGGTTCCTGGTCTGCAAACAGGACAATAATGATCCTCGTCCTTAGGCCCCACAGAGCTCTTCTGTGGATCTAATAAGAGTGTATTTGCAAACACATTGTAAATCATAAAGAGCGATTTAAGCAATATTACTGGTAATTTCTGTTAGTTGTTGAATACACACACAATGTCGGAGCCTCAAAAAATACTTTTTATTAGAGAGAATTTAGAAACACATTCTGATTTTGATCCAATAATTAACTTTTTGAAGTTGTTTAAAAGGACCTCATTGTCCCTGAGTAGCATATTTAAGTTTCAGTGTCTTGCAGGTTTGAAACATTTTAAAAGGAGAAAGAAAAAAAGAATAAAGGAAATATTAATTAGAAACCTAAGAGAAGTAATGTCTTTAAAACACTACTTTTTTTTAAAAGATATTATTTATTTATTTGAGAGAGATAGAGTCAAAGAGAGCATGAGAGGGGAGAAGGTCAGAGGGAGAAGCAGACTCCCCATCGAGCAGGGAGCCAGATGTGGAACTCGATCCCAGGACTCCAGGATCATGACCTGAGCCGAAGGCAGTAGCTTAACCAACTAAGCCACCCAGGCGCCCTTTAAAACATTACTTAACAATTTTGTTACTGTTCCTTGTCCACAAGGAAGGACCTTCAAACCTTAAGTGTTTACTCTCAAAAGGAATTCTGGAATGAGAAGATAATTAATTCTAAAGTCCCCAAAAGAAGCAGCTCACCTCAAACTGAGTCACATCTCTGTAAGAAGGAAAACTTTCAACTACCAGGTGCATTAACTTCTGTGCACTTTTTTCACTTTTTCGGACACAATTAAGAAAAGAGCCTTCGAACTTCTCAAGCAGAATTTTCCCGGTTTCATTAAGAATCCGATGCCTGTCTTCGATCAAAGGCATCGGAACGTCCGTGTCAGAACGGAATATATGCTGAACCTGATCCAGGGTCACCGTGGCATAGTAGGAGGCACTGGTTATAGGTATCCCTTAGGGAAAAAAGAACAATGTCATACTTTTATATTCATCAAACCCTTGCTTTTACAACATACAATAAGAAAGCAAAACAGAGTGCACTGAAAGTGGGTGAATTTCCTTCCCTTTTCTATTTACTCGTCTGTACTTATTCATCCGTATCTAGCAATTGTTATATTACATCGGATGTATTTTGACTGCATAAAACATGTTATATTTGTCCCTTTGTTCTTCAGATGTCATCAAAGTGGCGTTCTTTAGAAAACTTGTATACTTAGCTGCTAGGATAAGCATTAGGATCATTTCTCACTAATGACTTAACACCAGCCTCTTGTCACACTTGGACTTTAAGCAGCTAAGAACTGCTTCACTTTAAGCAATGAAGAACTTCAAGTTCGCCTTATTAACGGGTATGCCATTTCCCGACTCTTCCCTCAGGACCCTCCCGGTAAACCGAAACCTCACAGGCTGTTTGCTGGGTCTGACCGGGAGAAGGGGCACGAACCTTCGTCGAGGGCTCTGTTGACCGCGGCGCACAGGGACCAGTACCCGCTGTAGGTGTTCCCCCCGTACCCCACCAGACATTTGTGCTCGTCGTGCTCCGACCAGAAAGAGAAGTTGAGCGTGTCGGTCACGAACACCCAGTTGACCGCGGCCTCGTCAGCCGCCCTGGGATTCAGCTCGTGAAGTGTCTTCCAGCCCCCCAGGTGCAGCTCGGGCCCCGAGACCTTGGCGAGCAGCAGCTCGGCCACTCTCCGCACGCCTCCGCCGTCGATGAACACATCCCGACTATTCTCTGCAATGAACTTTGCGGATTCCCTGGGAGTTAGGGGCCCTTCCATCCCACCCTTCCCTTCGGGACTGGTGAACCGCGCTTTCACTCGCGGGCTGGACGAACTCGCTTCCCTCTCTGAGCCGGGCAAGGGTGCGGGTCCTTCTCCGGCTCCCCCTCCCCACCCACCGTGCGATCGCTGCCCTCACAGTTCCCACCCTCCCGGGACAGCACTGAAACCCCCAGCGCGGCCGTACTTCCGGGTTCCGCCCCTCCACCGCGTACTGCGGGGGCGCCGCGGTCGCCGCCACGCCCGGAGCCAAGACCCGAGGCACTTCCGGGAGAACGGCCCCGCCCACTCGCGCCCCGGCGCGCGCCTGGGACCCATTTCCGGTTCCGAAGGTCCGGAAACTGGCCGGAGTGTCCTGCGCGAGCCCGCCGGCAGTTGCGCCCCTCCCGCCCCGGCGTGCGGCTCCGCCATTTTGTGCACGTTTCCCCCTGCCCCTGCCTTCGGGCACGTGGTACTGCGGCTCGCGGCCGGGGACCGAGTCGCGATGACTCCAAGCGGTGCCCCGTGTTGCCCTGCCTCGGCTTCCGCTCTTCCTCTTTCCCCAGTGGGCGGAATGTGGGCAAGATGCCCTCGTGGAAGCCCCGCATCCGGGCTCCCGGGCCGCGCCGAGCCTGATGGCGTCCATGCCGGTGCGGGGGCGCTCAGTCGCCCCCAGGCTGTGGCATGGGTTGGTGGGTCCCCCACAACCCCATCTCCCGGGCGGGCCTCTTGTGCTAAATTACTGGCTCTTTCGGAGGTCGTATGGACGTTTAAGATTAGCTGAGACGTTTGGAGAAGTGGATGAAGAAACAAATATATTCAATTGTTAAATTAACATTGTGTGCCTAGAATTGTGCTTTTTGTACTGAATCCATATAGTCCTGGCCGTGGCAACAGCCGGCGCTTGTACTCCTGGTTTTGCAAGAGAAGCTGTGTGGCTCAGCGGTTAGCCCCTGGTCTAGGTTGGGATTCAAGGGCACTTGCTATGAACCAAACTCACCAATGCCAACCATTCTGGTCAAGTAGTGACTAAATTAGTGGCCCTAATGAGGCATTATTAAAGGAAGTAAATATCACCTTACAGCCCTAAGGATGCATAATTAGAGGAAATAAGTATCACCTTACAGCCCCAAACTTTTCTTTAAAATACTTTTTAATGGCATGAGGAGAGAGGTACCCTAGTCAATTAGTGATGATCCAAATTTGCCTATTGATGAAATTTTAGTGTAGAAGCAATGTATTTGTGCTCTCCTTCAGAGACTTAAATCTCCATGGATAATATGAAACGTTCGTGCCTTTTTGAAAATCAACTATTAAAAATAACAGTAGTCGGGCGCCTGGGTGGCTCAGTGGGTTAAAGCCTCTGCTTTCGGCTCAGGTCATGATCTCAGCGTCCTGGGATCGAGGCCCGCATCGGGCTCTCTGCTCAGCGGGGAGCCTGCTTCCTCCTCTCCCTGTCTCTCTGCCTGCCTCTCTGCCTACTTGTAATCTCTCTCTGTGTCAAATAAAATAAATAAAATCTTAAAAAAAAATAAAAAATAAAATAAAAATAACAGTAGTCAACTGTTATTGACAGTAAAGAATCTTGGAATTAGAGAATTTTTGGAGGATTTAGAATTAAGTTTGACAACTGTACCCCCAGAGAAGCAGAACATTTCATCTCTCCAGTTTCTTCATTTTGGGAAGAAAAAGAAATTTTTAAGGATTTCATTAAGATTTGCTTTTCCAGAAGTCACTAGTACATTAATACGTTGGTGAATAAATGTAAATCTGTTGACCTGGGATTTTTCTGTCTACCCCAGCAGCTCTAAGTCTTGGGAGTTAAATTGCTTAGCAAAAGGGGTGACTTAGTTAAGTGTCTGCCTTTGGCTCAGGTCATGATCTCGGGGTCCTGGGATCTCAATCCCCCTGTGGGGCTTCCCTGCTCAGCGAGAAGTCTGCTTCTTCCTCTCCCTTTGCCCTTCTGCACCATGCACGCCCCCCCCCCCACCGCTTGTGCTTGCTCTCTCTGGTGCGTGCTCACTCCTCTCAAATAAAATCTTTTTTTAAATAAAATCTTTTAAAAAATTGATTATCAAGAAAACCTGGCAATCTACAAAAGAATTCAGGAGGTTATATAATTTAGGCCATTTTCTCTCACCGAGATTTATTGACAGAGAAGAAAAAACAAGATTCCAACTATGTTCAGGATATTGAGTTAAACACTAGGAGTGGGATAAATAAGCTTCTTTCTCTCAACTTATTGGTTTTTTGTGGGTTTTTTTGAGATTTTATTTATTTATTTGACAGAGAGAGAGAGAGATTACAAGTAGGCAGAGAGGCAGGCAGAAAGAGAGGAGGAAGCAGGCTCCCTGCCGAGCAGGGAGCCCGATGCGGGCCTCGATTCCAGGACCCTGAGATCATGACCTGAGCCACAGGCAGAGGCTTTAACCCACTGAGCCACCCAGGCGCCCTCTCAACTTATTGTTGAGATAAAGAATAAATTTTGTGTTGTAGATGGGCTTATTTTTTTAATATGTGTACAAGATGTTAGGAATACAGGGCGCCTGGATGGCTCAGGTGCCTTTGGCTCAGGTCATGATCTCAGGGTCCTGGGATGATCGAGGCCGGCATTGGGCTCCCTGCTCGGCGGGGAGCCTGCTTCCTCCTCTCTCTTCTGCCTACTTGTAATCTCTCTCTCCCTCTGTGTCAAATAAATTAATAAAATCTTAAAAAAAAATATGTTAGGAATACAAAAAGGGAGTTCTTTACCTACTCAATACTCTTTCTTTCCTTCTTCCTCCCCTACAGAATCCGGATATTGTTCAGGAATCCCTCTTATCCAGAGCTGGTGTAGCTCAGCATCCTGAGCTCCGGGAATGGTCTGGACTGGTCTAAGGGTAATATCACCCTCTTGCAAGGGATGGGGTTAGGATCCTATATGTTCCCCAGTTCACCTTAGTGAATTCAAAGATAGGTTTGTAGGATGCTTCCAGAAAAGCTTTTCCAGGAGAACTTCCAGAAGATATTCACACTCCCTCTGGACATGATTGAGCTTGGATATGAGGGGTCAAAATTGTTACCATCGTTTTGATGGCAACCTGTCTACGAGGTCAACACATGGGAGAGGCCAAAAAAATAGCAGAGAAATGGAGCTAGAAGAATGGGATTATGTCAGCTCTTAAGTCTGTCCTATTTTTGGATCTCATTATGTGAGTTAATAAACTTCTTTATAGTTCAAAGCAATTTTGAGTTGGGTTTTCTGTAACTTGCTATGAAAGCTTCCTATCTTGCACAGGTGGCAAATACAGACATGGTGCTGACATCTTACGATCTAGTGAGGAAGGCAGACAGTCAAATGGGTAGTAGTCTACTTCAAGCAACAGAAAACTGGATTATAGTGACTAAATACAAAGGGGATTGTTTTTCTCATATAATAAATCTATAGCTGATGTGCCTGTTTGAAAATGTCAGCAAGGAACTAGGCTCCTTGCTTTCTGTATCACGGGATACCTAGTATAAGAGTTTTGTCTTTATGGTTGTAGGAAGGCTCTACCCTTATGGGCATTGTGTCCACAGAAAGAAGGATGAAAATAAAAGGGGAAAAGAGCCAAAGGAACATGCCTGCTGAGTTTTCTTCTTTTGAAAATCTTTGCCAGAAGCTCTGCCCTGCAGGCATAGGCTTTTGAAGAGAAGATCAAGATGACCTCTAAATAGTCCCTAAACTTGTATTTTTCGGGTTAACAAAGGGAGGAGGCATGATAAATGATGTTGTGTCCTATCAGCTTCCCCCCTCCTACACAATAACCAAGCTAGATTATTCCAGTCATCAAGAAAGCCATCATTCTGAATAGCTAAATTAAATGTCAAGCATTGGCAACGATCACTGCTACATCTGCTCTTTTCTGTCATGATAGGCTACGGCAGAGACTTAAAGAAATAGTGGGTTAAGAGGTATTCTTTTTTTTTTTTTAAGATTCATTTATTTATTTATTTGTCAGAGAGAGAGAGATCACAAGTAGGCAGAGAGAGAGAGAGAGAGGAGGAAGCAGGCTCCCCGGCTGAGCAGGGAGCCCAATGCAGGCCTCGATCCCAGGACCCTGAGATCATGACCTGAGCCGAAGGCAGAGGCTTTAACCCACTGAGCCACCCAGGCGCCCAAGAGGTATTCTTAAAGTTGGCAAGAGCAATGGATGGACAGTAGACATTGCTAGAGAGGAGGCTGTCAGTTTTCATATATGTGGAAGGAGGAAAGCAGAAAAGTAAAATGGATTTTTATTTTATTTTATTTTTTATTAATTTTTTAAGATTTTATTTATTTATTTGACACACAGAGAGAGAGAGATTACAAGTAGGCAGAGAGGCAGGCAGAGAGACAAGGAGAGGAGGAAGCAGGCTCCCTGCTGAGCAGAGAGCCCGATGTGGGCCTGGATCCCAGGATGCTGAGATCATGACCTGAGCCGAAAGCAGAGGCTTTAACCCACTGAGCCACCCAGGCACCCTAAAATGGATTTTTAAAGATTGGACATCTCAATTATTTTCATTTCCCCCCACTCTCCTAAACTGATCAAGAGACTAAAGCCCCAAGAAGGCTTAGCAGAAAAGAGATAGAGCTCACTACTGAGGTAGTAATTTTCCTCTGTTCCTTTTCTCCTTGATTTATCCATTTATAGTTTTTTAAATTGACTACTTCCTTGAAATTCACTCTTGGCTTTTGGGGCGTTATGTTATCCTGGTTTTCTTAGTACCATTGGAAGCTCTTTCTCTTTCTACTCTCATCTTATTGTGTGTAAAATGGTCCATCTACAGGCTTTGGCCTAGGGACAGAATGGACTCTTTCTGGTGAAAATTCTCATTCTTAAATAATTTCTGTTTAAAAATATTTAGTTATAACAGAATAATTATCTCCATTATATATCATTATTACTGTGTTCAAAATCAATTAGAATTTTTGAACCATAGTTTGCCTTTAACTAGTGAAATTAATATTTCCTACTTAGAAGAAAGAACTAAATATCATAAAAACCAGTGCAGAGTTTCCAGTTTGATGAACACTTAGAGATTCAGGGAGAATGACATGCTCAGAGAGCATGGAAACTCCGTGCCCCTTCCCAGGTAACTTACCCTATACCTCTCTCTATCTTGTTGTTCCCGAGGTAAATCCTTTTATAACAAACCAGTAATCTATTTGTTTTCCTTGCTATCTAAAAAACACAATGGAGTTGTGGAACAAACTACGCAGTCCTTGAGAGATTCTCTGAGTTCCATTAATGTTCCTTTGTAGGTTATGCATTTAAGTAAAAGTCATTGAAGAGGTGATTTGAATGATGTTGAAACTCTTCAGTTCCTGCCTGACAGATTCTCTTCACCACAATGCAGACTTTGTGCATGCACTGCTTTCCAAATGAGAATTCTTTGAACAATCTTGAACTCACCACTTCAGGATATAATGCAAAACACTGATCTGGTAACCACCTTCTTTAGCTCGTGGTTGCTAGAACCTGAAGCTGAGCTGTTCGCGGAATGGATCCCGGAAATTATCAAGCAAGGGTTTGTTGCACAGACAGGTTGAAGAAAATTCCAGAACTGAAATTCAAATATGTAGAAGAGGGGCAGCAGGCCTTCGGGTTATTTTATTTTACTTCTGGGAAGCAGAAGTAGACAGAATACCCGGTGTATCTTCTATTAAAGGGGATCACACAAGTGTATTTCCCTTGCACACTTTGATTTGGAGAATTGGTGCCAGTTCGCAATAGATCACCCGGCTAGACTGCAGTACAAAAAGTGAGGGAGGGGGACACAACAATAGTAAATGTGAAAATCTGCTTTTAAAAAAAAGTACAGGGGTGCCTGGCTGGCTCAGTCAGTAGAGCACATGACTCGACCTTCGGGTTGTGAGTTCAAGCCCCATATTGGGTGTAGAGATTACTTTAAAAATAAGATCTTGGGCGCCTGGGTGGCTCAGTGGGGTAAAGCCTCTGCTTTCGGCTCAGGTCATGATCTCAGTGTCCTGGAATCGAGGCCCGCATCGGGCTCTCTGCTCAGCGGGCTCTCTGCTCAGCGGGGAGCCTGCTTCCTCCTCTTCCTGTCTCTCTGCCTGCCTCTCTGCCTACTTGTAATCTCTCTCTCTGTGTCAAATAAATAAATAAAATCTTTAAAAAAAAATAAAAATAAAAATAAGATCTTATAAAAAAAAAAAGTACAGGGGTGCCTGGGTGGCTCAGTCAGTTAAACATCAACCATTGCAATACTCATGTCACAATCCCAGGGTCCTGGGATCAAGTCCCGCATCAGGCTCCCTGCTCAGCAGGGAGTCTGCTTCTCTCTCTCCTTCTGCCTACTTGTGCTCTCTCTCTGTCAAAAAAATAAATAAAATCTTTGATAAAAAAGTACAAAAACTAAACAGATACAAAGGAATATTTATCTTGAAGGGGGCAGGGATTTATCTGAGGCAGGGATTAAGTGCTGATGTTTTATCTGTGAGGTGCCTTCTGATGACATTGTCTGTGAAGGAAAGGAAAAAAGAAGATTCAGATGGAAAGTAATACAAGGGGACGTGATACTGTGCTACTGCTTCATGGTGAGCCTTAAAGNTTATCTGAGGCAGGGATTAAGTGCTGATGTTTTATCTGTGAGGTGCCTTCTGATGACATTGTGAAGGAAAGGAAAAAAGAAGATTAGACACCACCACTAGTCACAGTGTAGGAGTGTTGTCACAGTTATGTTACACTGGACAAACTATACAGAGAAACTGCCTCAGAGCAGTTTGAGAGGAAACTGTCCTTTCTCTTTGGGTCTCTGTCTCTGTCTCATTCTTTTTATTTTTTTATTTTTTATTTTTTTTATTTTTTATTTTTTATTTTTTTAAAGATTTTATTTATTTATTTCACAGAGGGAGAGAGATCACAAGGA
>LNAC01000394.1:417071-447255 GCA_002007465.1 Ailurus styani | reverse complement strand
CCTCTCTCTCTGCCTGCCTCTCTGCCTCCTTGTGATCTCTCTCCCACTGTGAAATAAAAAATAAAATCTTTAAAAAAATAAAAAATAAAAAATAAAAAAAAAAAANAGAAGTAGGGCGCCTGGGTGGCTCAGTGGGTTAAAGCCTCTGCCTTCCGCTCAGGTCATGATCTCAGGGTCCTGGGATCGAGGCCTGCATCGGGCTCTCTGCTCGGCGGGGAACCTGCTTCCTCCTCTCTCTCTGCCTGCCTTTCTGCCTACTTGTGATCTGATCTCTCTCTTTGTGTCAAAAAAAAAAAAGTTTAAAAAAAGCTAGAAGTAGCAACAAAGACATTTAAAAAAAAGGAATGACACTGTAAGCTAGAATTTGTTAGGAAAGCAAGAGGAAGTTTTTCAAAAATATTTCCAGTTCAAGTCAGAATTAAGGTGTCTGTCGGGGTGCCTGGTTGGTGCCTCAGTTGGTTTAGTGTCCGACTCCTAATTTCTGCTCAGGTCATGATCTCAGGGTCATGGGGTCAAGCCCTGTGATGGCTCTGTGCTGGGTGCGGAGCCTGCTTAAGATATTTTCTCTCCCTCCCCTTCTAACCCTCCCTGCCCAGCTCTTTTTCTCTTTAAAAAAAAAGAAAATTAATTAACAATCTTAAAAAGAAAAAAAAAAGAATTAAGGTGTCTATTAAGTCTCACCAGCTTTGCAGAGTTGTGAATGTTTTGCTGTTGTTCTTTGAAAAAAGAATCTATAATTAAGCGTTCATTCAAGAAAAATCCCACGTGTGTTGCTCTGTAGCTATTCCCAAGTTACTTTAAATTTTGTACCTTGTTCAGGGGCAGAATACATATTAGTTGAGGTGTGTTCACAGCTGATGCACCTCCAAAGAATTTTTCATGGCTGCTACCAGATTCTAGACATTTTTTATGCTGTCGGCATTATACAGAGAGGCCAGCTGACTCCCACAGCCCCACTCCCTTTCAAAGAGATCATACTGGGTGCCTGGGTGGCTCAGTGGGTTAAAGCCTCTACCTTCGGCTCAAGTCATGATCTCAGGGTCCTGGGATCGAGGCCCGCATCGGGCTCCCTGCTCAGCGGGGAGCCTGCTTTCTCCTCTCTCTCTCTGCCTGCCTCTCCGCCTACTTGTGATCTCTCTCTCTGTCAAATAAATAAATAAAATCTTAAAAAAAAAAAACAAAACAAAGAGATCATACTGAGTTCAAGAGTGTGGACAAATTTGCAGGTTAGGCAAGACTGGGGCAAATGCCTATTCTCTTGGTGTGAGAGGGACTCTCCAAGGACCAGGATTTCTATCTTGTCAAGTCTACATACAGCTGGGAGAGGAAAAACTGCAAAAGCCAAGCTGGGTACTATTAGAAAGAACAAAGTGAAGCTGTGTTAATAAAAGGGCCCATTATAATTCACCCCAAGGCTATTTTGTCGAAATACATATACTTTAACAAATACTGCCTAACAATGCAGCTATTCTCCATAAAATGAAAAACTCTCACCCCTTCCTCACAAGGAGATAACTCTATGTCTCGTTACTTACTGCATCAAATCGAAGTCAAGGATGACTGGGTGATGTAAATCTCTGTTCTAATTGCAGCTCAACTGTCTTATATTGTGTCCCTAAAAGCAGAGCCCCAGCCAGGGATTCTTGTGCAAGTGATTCACTAAGAGGAATGCTCTCAGGTGAAAGGAAGCCAAGGAAGCAGCATAGGCAAGCAGTGAATGAAGCCATGATTTGGTCACAACTGGAGATTAGTGTCAGCCTGATCGCACAGAGTTCTGGAGTCTGCACTGTACAAAGAATTGGTACCAATCTGAAAGACAGATATGAATAAATGATCTAGATAAAAAAGTTAGCTGATCTACCAAATGAAGACCCCAAGCCAGCTGGGGCCACCTCCACCTAGAACTTATGATTTGGTTGTATTTGCCTCACTTTTCTTGCTTTTATGGGGACTTCCAGAGCTATCAGATGCCCATATGCCCTTTTTAAGTTCCCATTCCCAGTGATGGTGGAAAAAAACACATGAACTTGCCCAGTTAAATGCAAGTTGGTCTTTTCCATTTTTAAATGGTCTAATTTAAGGGAAATAATTATTCAGTTAAAGGTCAGACCACACTTATTAGGGCTGTTTTTTCTAAAAGGTCTTTCTTTCACTTCCACCTTCCTGAGACCAGCAAGGCTACTGCATTGCTGGGCTATTTATCTTACAGCCTCTGCTATGCAGTAACTTTCCCCATTCCCCTTCGCCATGGTGACCTCATGGCAAGCCCATTAGCACTCAACAGGTGTCCCCTTATGCCATATAGGAATCAAGGAAATCCCGTGGTGTGTGTGTCTGCATAAAATCTCAGGGTCTCTCTGTGCCAAAACATGATATGCCTCGACTTCTGCTGTGCTTTACCACCAGCCCATGTCATCATAGGAATACTATGCAGGGTTCCAAATAGAAGCGAAGTTTAAGCCTTCTCTGCTTTTAACTTCCTATTTAACCTAACCTGGAGTTCCAGCTCTCACTAATCCTCCTCTACTTGTCCAGCCTCAGGTTGAACCCTAGGGAGGTCTCCCTCGGTCTCCTAGGGATCTACCTGGTACCTTCTATTCTACTCTGTTCCTTCCTCATCTCTCGCTGTCAAAATGACTTCTCCCCCTTTTGCTCTGATAATCAGCAGTCGTATGTACCCCTGCCCGACTGTTTGTTTTAAGTGAACTGGCCCTTCCTTTCCATGAAGCCTATCCTTTTTTTTTTTTTTTTTAAGATTTTATTTATTTATTTGACACACAGAGAGAGATTACAAGTAGGCAGAGAGGCAGGCAGAGAGACAGGGAGAAGAGGAAGCAGGCTCCCTGCTCAGCAGGGAGCCCGATGAGGGCCTCGATCCCAGGACTCTGAGATCATGACCTGAGCCGAAAGCAGAGGCTTCAACCCACTGAGCCACCCAGGCGCCCTGAAGCCTATCCTTAAAGATAGGAAGACTGTAGGGAAAAAAGGGGCAAGGGGGATAGGATGACCAAAAGGGTAAAATATTTCTGATAGGAATCTAAAAGGTTTGAAGTTCTGACATACTTATTTCTCTCACAATTACAGGGCTGGGGGTTACAGGTCTGAGTTTGGGGGAATAGGGGGAATGGATGTAGAGGTATTGAGTGAGAGGACAAGTTCTGGACAGAAAATGAGATGGCTAGGAAGGCTAAGAAGGTTTGAGGTCACAGGATAGCTGCTGTATCCGTTAACCACAAACCTGTTGCTAGTACAGGCTGCTCACTTGGCAAAGAGGAGCCCAAGCCTCTAAGACATTTACATTTTAGATTTTCCAACGTTCTCGACTCAGATTAACTCCCTGTTTTAAATACAGACAAATGTAAAATGCTTAGTTTTCTGGGTATTTTTCCCCTCAGGTCAGATTTCTTCCCAAAGTGCTGAGGCCTGGTTGGGGCAAATGATGGCTATCACATACATAAGCTGTCTTTATTTTTGTTCATCTAAGAGGAGCAGGGGACAGAATTTTGGGTCAAAACACAGGGGTTTTCCTAGTTTACAATGTTTCAAACATGCTTGTGAATATGTATACCTGTATGTACACACACATTGGTTTCTGCTTTCCCATCTCCCAACACTGTTTTTTTCCTCATTGTTACTGGATTCTCTCTCCAAATGAAAGATTCCTAACCACTGCATCCTTAGGGCCTACCACTGTACCTGTACACCTGGGGAACTACGCATCGGTGAATTAATGAAAAGGTATGGTTAATATACTTGTTTTAAGATTTTTAATTTATTTGAGAAAGCGAGTGCACGAGCGGGGGGGGGGTGAGGGTCAAACGCAGAGGGAGAAACATCTCTCTCTGAGCAGGGAGCCCGACTTGGGGCTCAATCCCAGGACCCTGGGATCATGACCTGAGCCAAAGGAAGCACTCTCAATCAGGTGTCCCACCAAGGCGCCTCCACCGTATTTGTTTCTTACTACATATTGTTGTATTATATTTGTTTTTAAACTATTAACTTTAGGGGTGCCTGAGTGGCTCAGTGGGTTAAGCCTCTGCCTTCAGCTTGGGTCATGATCTCAAGGTCCTGGGATCGAGCCCTGAGAGCCCCGAATCGGGCTCTCTGGTCAGTGGGGAGCCTGCTTCCCCCTCCCCGCTTTTGCCTGCCTCTCTGCCTACTTGTGATCTCTGTCAAATAAAAAAACAACCCCCCCCCCACAAAACAAAACGAACTATTAACTTGAGTTTGGGGCACCTGGGTAGCTCAGCTGGTTGATTTTGGTTTGGGTCATGATAGTGGGATCGTGAGATCAAGCCCTGCAGTGGGGGTCCATGCTCAACCGAGTCTGCTTGTCCCTCTCCAACTGCTCCTCCCCCTGCTTGCGTGCTCTCCCTCAAAATCTTAGAAAAAAAATCTTTTAAAATCTAAAAAAACCCAAAAAACACTACCAACTCGTTTGTTAAATACGCAGATTCCTGGTACCTCCTTCTAGATATTGTGATTCAAACTGAGGTATGGTCCAGATATTTTCATATTTAACCAGCACCACTGATTTTAAATGTGGTCCTGGGAACAGTTTGAGAAACACTGATAAAGCTTTTCCATAAATTCAGTGGCTCCATACACTGAGTCCATTTCACCTCGAACTTGCCAGCAATGAGCAACCCTTGGTAATAAATGGGAGATGAAAAGTATATTTATGACTGATTTAATTTACATTTAGCCACAATCATGACTGAATCTCTTTCCAAAGAACTGATCTAAACACACACGTTCACTGGCCGAAAGAGAAAATGTAGTCTCTCTAGCCAGCAGCAATCTTAAGCAAATCACCTTTCAAGTTTGTAGAACAGTAATTCATTTTGAGAACATTAGACATTATAAATGAACAATTAAAATGACTTTTAAGAGAAAAATTACTATGTCTATCTATGCATTCCAGTAGAATCAGTGATCTAGGAGTAAGCTACTGCATTATTCAATAAAAATATTTTGTAGTTTCATTTTTTATATTATTTTAGTGAGTGAGCAAAAGTGGGAGAGGAGGGGAAATCTGAAGCAGCTTGTGCTGAGCAGAGCCTGACGTGGAGCTCAATCTCCAGACCCCGAGATCATGAGCTGAGCCAAAAGCTGAGTTTGGATGCTTAACCAACTGAGGACTTAGGGCAAACTGTAGTCTCATTTTAAAGGCAAACTTAAAATTTTAAATAGCACGGGTTTTAAAATCTACATTTCTAAAACTGGTGCAACCTGGTTTTTAACATGTCTGTTGGCATTTCAAAGTTAAGCTTAGAACTTTACGAACTGCACGTTTAAATTTGAGGCTTCCATAGATCAGGACATGTACTTAGTTGCTTCTTATAAAATTGGTTCAACGTTCCATTTAGTGAATTTTAAGTGTAATGTTTTACTGAGAATTTCCCAACTAAATTTCCAGGCCATATTCTAACACCATTTACAAATAGTGGCAACACAAAAGGCCTCTCCCTCCCCAAGTAGTACATCCAACTTCTCAGTGCCAGATATTCTCGAGCCTAATTTTTAATAGGTTATGTTCAAGGTCTGAATTTGTTAAAAAGCAAAAATGAAAACCCTTCCAGCTAATAATCCATGTACTTACAGGACTAGTTTTTGAATGACCAGTAACTGCTTTTGAAAGCCAGTGTTATTTCCAGGGATGCTATACCACCAGTAAAAGTTTAAAACACCACTTTTTCTCTAGCAGAAAGGCTCATTTCAACAGAAATTGGTTATACTACCCTAACCACTCCCAGCTCACCCATACTTGAAATACCCATGGGGGATACTTAAGTGATGTGGCAACGCATCCTAATTTCTTCTTTTGGGAAACTATACCACAGATATCATTCAGTTTTAAATGATGTTGTGACAATTTTGCATTTATCAAGAGGACAATTTTTCTCCCTAAACTAAAACGGGTGTTTCACCAAAATTCTGCTTTTAAATGAGGTTTGCAGGCATTACTTATGTGCAATCTAGAAAAACTACCGACATAATCTTCTATTACATGGAAGTTTTTTTTCCCTAGACTTAAAAAAGCAGAATTTCATTAAGTGTTTTTCTTTTTTCTTTTTTTTTTTTTAAAGATTTTATTTATTTATTTGACACAGAGGAGAAAGTTTACAAGGAGGCAGAGAGGCAGGCAGAGAGAGAGGGGGAAGCAGGCTCCCTGCTGAGCAGAGAGCCCGATGCGGGCCTCGATCCCAGGACCCTGAGATCATGACCTGAGCTTAAAGCAGAGGCTTTAACCCACTGAGCCACCCAGGCGCCCCATTAAGTGTTTTTCATACAACTGAGCTGTTCTCATGATTTCTAGACAGGAAGTTAAGAGAAATTTTTGGAACTTATGAGCCAGGAACCTACATTGCAGTTATATTTATCAGTCATTACTTTCAAACATTAGAGCTATCCTAAAGATAAAAACCTAGGAAACCCCAAATTTTTCATAGGTAATCTGTAATACTGTGCTATTAAAGATTTGGATAATGACTCTAGCTCTCATCATGCTAGACTTCCCCTTTAACAAATAAAGAGCTTAATGATTGGGATTTTATATTTACCACCCTTACCAAATTTAAATTCTAGAAACACACTTCACACGAAAAAAGTAATTAAGATTACTGTATTTCCTTATAAAAGGAACGTTTGAACAAATTTTACAGGTAGTCAATCAATCCTTGTTCAAATTGGGCACACATCAAATCTAGCATTATGGGAGTTTTATTTATTTGGAAGTGAACTTTTAACTATCAATACAAATGCCAAAATACTACACAAAACATCCACAGGAACTTTTTTCATCGTTTTTTTTTTTTGAATTGTTCACAAACATTTCCTACATAATCCAACATACAACAGAGAAATGGTACATCTTTTTCCTTCAATTTGCATACAATGGAAAAAACAAGAATATATATATATTTTACAAAGTTTAACTAATAGACACTAGCAGGCTGACAGTTTGTCTATAGGTGAGAAATCATCTAATAAAAAATAATAAGAATTTATTTAGCATTAGTCACTTCCATAACCAAGTATTATTCTGATTAATAAAACTTGCTGCCATTCGGCTTCTGGCATATACTTATACCATTACTCAATTTGTAGTACTGCTCCCCACCTTGGTTCTCCTTCACAATTACTAACATAGAAAACTGTTGCAAAGTAGGGGCAAGCATTTGCAAACAAACAAAAAAATCCCCAGCTTATTATAAGCATAAATGTGTATGATGGAATTTCTTCCCAAGCAATGGACTTTCAAATCAAGAAATCACCAGAATGGAATTAGCCAAGATATTATGCCTATGTCCAAGAAGAGATGCATTTATTTATATCCAACAGAGGAGCTGAAAATCAAACTTAGTGTTTAGTTTGGGGTGGGTTGGGGATCCAGCCATTTGAAAAATGACTGTCTTAAAAAAAAATGACCACCAAAAATAGGTTCACTAAATTTATTTTAAAAATCATAAAACGTTTCTTACAAAAGAGCATTACATTCTGCACACTGCTCTGAATAGATGCCAGGGACAAATGGACTATTGTTACTTTTCCTCCCTGTCCCACCCCCCCAAAATGTTACAGTGACCACAAAGCAAAGTGTTCACAATAATTACATGGGGGGAATTTTTTCTTTTAAACCACCAACAATGAACAAAAATTAAAATTCACTCACTCTGCTGCTGTTTCAAAATTTCAATGTTAGTTTTTGCACACCCTTCCCCCCCCCACCGTTTGTAAGGAACTAAAACATTACATCTGGTGAACAGCAAAGATTTCACTACACCTCAAATGCAGAACACCTATGAAGCAGAGGAATGTTGGCTTTTTAAACAGAAGCAGATAAAAAAAAAAAGATGCAGGACTCCTTCAGTTCTTCACTAGTCTTAGAAAAACTTTCCAGAATACTGCTTCACACTATAAAAAAGAAAAAATATCTTGCATTAGAATCCTTCAACATCTGCATACTGCTTCACACTATAAAAGAAAAGAAAAAAAAGTACGAATTAGAATTTTTGTTCGTAACATCTTAATCAACATTAAGACAATTTCAATGCTAAATTAAAATGATAAACATGTCCATTACAATTAGAAATAAGAATTAAAACATTAGCAATTACAAAATTAGAGCAATGTAAAATTCCAGAAAAATGATTAATAGTAAATCAGACAGTAGAGCAGAATTAGGAAAATGAAATTAAAAGTTGTTAATACTTGGTAGAAAAGACAAAGAAATGCCAGTAAGGTGTGAAATGCTGCATTTTACAGCACCAATCATTTGTCCTGTAGAGGCATGGCCTGTGCCATATGGCAGACTGTGATTTGTTGTCAATTTAGTTATCTAAAAACAACAAAATCACTAGTCTTCCACACAGAACTAGACCAACATCCACTGAATCTTCTATATTTTCTACAGGCTCTGTATAATTTATAACGAGTGGTTTTGGCAGCAGTTTTCACCAGAGAAATGAGAAGTTTGCTTGGTTAAGGCTTCTTCCAGCAAGATTAGTATTGAATGTCTTCGTTTTTAGTAAGAAAGCAGAAGAAAATTAAAGCAAAGCTATTAGGATGTTTAGAAGTTAGGTCCCCAAAAGGTTGAGACACCATGGCTTCTAAAAGAAAAATCAACTGAGAAGAAAAGCTTTTTAAAGTTTTAGTATGGGTATGCTAACATAAAGCTAAACTCAAACTGACCTGTTCTGCAGCAAATACTGTGCATTCTGTATCTGGTCCTGTGTTCCTGTAATGGTAATGATCCGATCTTCAGACCCTTCTAGAGGCTCGTCAATTTTGATCGAAGCTCCTGACTCATGACGGATTTGTTTAATCCGCTGACCACCTTTGCCAATAATAGATCCAGCCAACTGAAAAGATTTTTAAAAACAAGTGTTTATGATATACTTGAAAAACAAACAAACAAACCGTATTAACCATATTACCGGTATTTTCAATGAATGTCAAGTATTAACACTGCACAGTTCATTCTAGGATTAAAGACCTCCAACCCGTCAAGGTTTGAATTAAAATGTATTTACATTGCACATCAATGTTTCCTTTAATGAACAAATCAGGGGCCCAGAACCCTCTGCTTTTAAAATAGTACAAGAATCACACCAGAAAAAGACACCTCGCTGAAGTCTGTAAAGCACAATTTCAATTCTAAAATATACTTTAAAACCTTTTATTAAGTCAGGAAAGTTTAAAGAAAATGATTCCTTGCAACATTACAAAAATATAAAAATTAATACTTACATCTTTGGGAATAGTTACTTGTGTTGTAATAATAGGTCCACCAAGATCACCATATGAGCCACGACCCCCTGCATAGGAATAATCTGATTTAAATAATGAGCATTATGTTCATTTAGAAAGCATGAAGTAATGTTTTGATTTCACAAAGGAAAAAACTTACCATATCCAGAGCCACCCTAAAAATGGAAAGAAAAAATAAAGAATTACTTTGCCTTCAAAACTATTCTCCAAGCATTTTAATATCCCTGAAGTCTTAATTTAGGAAACTAAAAGCCTCCCACATTCTCCCTAGTATGTTTTGGAAGACAATCCTTAGGGGAAGAAAACCCTTCAGGTACGTAGTACAGAAGCAAAAACATTACATGAAGGGAAATCAACACTTACTGGCAAGTAGGGAAGCATTTAAATTGTTACTGATAATGAATACAAACAAACACCCATGATACTCAACCTGTGGTTCATAAGCCATCTGCCATTCTGATGGGCTCCACGTATCTATTGCAGAGTCCCAAGTTTCATCGGCACTGAAACCAACCTGTGTCAAAGACAGAACTATTAACACAACTGCACTGTTTTGGCTACAGAGCTACCCACTGTTATATGCCTGATTTCTATTTTCCATCACTAAAATACTGGCAAGAAATCACATACTCTCCAGAAATAAATGAAGAATTCTTACCATGCCATCGTAGCGGTCTCCAGGTCTTCCTCTTCTGTCATAGGCCATTAGATCTCTGCAAGCATAGTACTTGTTGTAATCACAGTTTGCTTATATGTCACACACACCAAATAAAAATCTACCCTATTTAGCCATAAAATGAAGTAGTGGATGGAAGAAACTTACCCCCCTCTAGGTGGTGGTGGTGGAGGAAGAGGAAGATTCCGAGCTCTGCTACCACCCCGGCCACCTCGTCCAGGAGGAGGTGGAGGAGGTCCCCGACGAGGGCTCATATCATCATAATCTCTTCTAGATGGAGGCATTGGACGCCCACCCCGACCAGGAGGCATTCTGTCAAAACCACCTCTTCCCCGCATGGGAAATCCCACAGGGCGTCCACGGCGGTCATCAAACATCATTGTAAAACCACCATAATCGTAGGTTTCATCGTAAAAATTGGGATCGTAAGGCTGTGCACGTCCTTTGATGGGAGACTAAAACAAAAATATAGCAACATTATAAACTGAAGGAAAAGGCCCTTGTTTCAAACCAAATGATAACAAGCCGAACATTTCAAGTCCTTCATTTCTCCTGGGAGGTACTTGTGACAGGAAAGGAATGCAGGCAAAGGTTAATAGGAAAAAACAAATTTTAAAAAATGCAGTATTTTTGGTGAGTCCTAGACAAAGTTTTAGCAGCCTGCTTTTACTGTTCTATCTCAAGAAGAGAATACAAATCCCTTTCACACATTTCACAATGGGGTCTGTAAAGAACAAAGTAACCATCTCAAGGACTGGGGGAATCAGTATCTTATGTAAGCCTATAACTCATACTGAAGCACATCAGTTGGGAAGCCATGCAATGTGGTACTATAGAGAAATTACACGAACTTCATTTGAAGGACCAAAGGCTATTAAAAATCCTCACGAATGATCAAAATTCCCAAAGAATTTTTAAAATTAAAGTGGTAACTAAAAAGATTAGCTGAACAGTAAGGACAAATAAAAACCTTTTGTTTCAACATTGTAAAGCTTAAGTTAAAATAAAACATTTATCTGTTTCACGAAATTAAATGTAAGTAAAGTATTCCGGAAGGTACCTCTGATATAAGATCAAGGATGATCTTGATGCACTCTACAACTCTATCAGGTTTTCCTCCAATAAGTACGACTCTGTCAGTGGAATGAGGACAGCATTCCTGGAAAAGCTTGATTGTTGTCTGTGTGTTCTGTAGTTAAGTTTACGAAAAAGGGGAAGCGTTAATCGAAGGGAAAAAAAAAGTTTCCTGGTTTTAGAAAAATTTACATTTACATTTAGGAACCATCCCCACCCCCACCAACACAAAAACCCCGTTGCTAACTCTAAGACTTTGCCATGGTATTGGCAAAAAGAACTTGTCCTAACATGCCCAGGCCTTTCTGTTATATTTTAAAAGTGAACTAGAGAAATAGAAGTGATAGAATTTTAGGGAAAGAACTAAAAAATGGGGAATGAGAGAAACCCAGTTATATGAAACACTAAGTAATATAGCAAGAAAACAACCGTTTTTACCTCTCGAAGTTCTTTGATTTTAGCACCTTTGACCCCAATAATTCCTCCTGCCAGACTCTGATGAATCAACAGTCTCAACTCGCAGTCAAAGTCACTTCCTTTATAGTGTTGGTACTGCAGAGGGAGAATTATAAAATTTTAGACCGTATCAAGGAATCCCAATACACACTTATCTGCTATAAGCATGACAATATACTGTTGCAGTGAGCAACCTGAATTTATATTTCAATAACTTTACCAGTTATGTGCTTATTATCCTCAATAGCCAGGCCCAAAAAGGACATTCTGCACCACCTTAAAAAACTATTTTATTTTCAGGTCCTGCAACACCATACCCACACTGCAGCCATTTAGCATGTCGCTGTTACCACAAAATTATTATTAACATTCAAATAACACCATAATAAAAATGACTGCAAAGCACTTTGCAAATGTAGTTAATTCCCACTGCAGCATGGAGCAGGGTCAACAGTGAGTTGTAAGACCATTCACTTATCATGTTTTTAAGCCTTTTTCTATAGAGACGGGAAAAGTACGCTATGTTAAAAATAAAATTGATCCTATGGGCCAGGCTCCATACTTCAGTGGGGTTCAATGGCACTATGACATACATTTAAGCATTCCACAGCATCAGATTCGAGCGGGAGCTGGCTGGTTGCAGTGGGTGATGGCAACTGCAGGCCCTGAAAGTAGAAAAATAAGAGTAATAGGTTAAGTGTCTAGTGTGATCAGGCTATTGTCGCATATATTGGTAAAGCTACTACAACATATTTCATATCTATACCATTAAGTGAAAAATTTATCTACTCTTAAGAATCAACATGTAACCTTTTCTTATACACCCAGTAAATATAGGATTACATAGAATTAAAAAATCCTTGAACTAGATCATAGTTCTTCCCAACAAAGCCCTGCAACCAATATTCTAATAAAAAAAAAAAACAACAAACCTTCCCTCTAACTACAGCCCATTAAATACATGCTAAACCCATGTGCACGACCACATATTAACTCTGGAGTGGCCAGACTACATTAAAAAAATTTTTTTTTCAGAGTACATTTTAAAACGATGTGGAATCATAACCATGCACATTATGTAGAGTAAGATACTGCTGCTACAAACTATTTCAGTCACTGTCTCTCCTCCACCCCCATTAAGCCCCAATAAAACACTTCAATATCCTCCCCCATCGCCAAACATATTAAAAACAAAAAAAAGAGCCTACCTCTTCCAAGGTAGGGATGATTTTCTTCAGAATTTCTCCAATTGTTTCAATATCAGCACTGATACTCAATATGCTGTCAAACATCACAAATACCAGATAGTACAAAAAAGGTGGAAAAGAAAAATGAGTTTTGTGTTCATCACCAGTAGTCATACAAACTTTTACAGAGAAGTAACATACAATTATTTAATCTCCCCATTTAAAGTAGCCTATTTATAGATTTTTCACATGCATTTTGTTTTATGCCCAATACAGACATGATAACGATATTAGGAGACTTGCAGAGAGACAGAGAGAATGGGCTCTTGGAAGGGCTCAGATTAAGTGGGCAATAAATTGACCAGAACTGAAGCAGAGTTGAATATTTATGTTCCCCGCCACCACTAAGTTAATTAAGGATATCCTCGCTGTTACATTGGTAAAACTGGCACACCTTCTCTTAGGCAAAAGTGGGGGAATATGCAAGTGGTGAACATTATATTTGGAGTAAGGTTATGGATACCAGTTAGAAATTAGATCACTAATGGGCTCTGCAAGAAAACAAATACAAATGCGAGACAAAACAGAGACAACACAAATGAGAAGTGAAGGAAAGTGAACCAGAGTTAGCATTTCATCAGAAAAAATTATGAACAGGCAATGTTGGGAAGCAAGGTGGGCCACAAAGACAGAGCGAGAGACTATTTTGGTAACAATTTGATTTACAATGCAGCAAATATGCAACACTTGAAGCTGTGCTCCTTCCATCGAAATAAAATTAGTGGATCGTTTGGGTGGGCAACTCACGGTAAAAGTTCAGTGACAAAAAGACTTAATGGGGAAAATAAGACAGAAACTTGAAAAACAATACACCGTCTAAAGGGGATACTATTTAATTATATAAAAGGCAGGTAATAAAATACATTTCTCTCTTTCTAATCAGGCAGTGAGGCATAAACTGTTGGGACATACCGCTCGGGGCCACTGCTGTCTGGGACTGAAACACTGGCATTGTACTGCATTGGTCATTGGCGTTCGTGGATGTTGGCATTGGGCATGGGCATTCAATCAGAAGTTGTCAAGTATGGTACCCGTTTGGCAACGAGCACATTTTTGGGCATAGCCAACCAGGGTTTTCACATGGGCGTTCAGGGGCGGATGGGCCAACGTCATGGTGGGCAACGCAGGGGTAAGTCGATCCAGTACATGGGCAACGGAGATATATGGCCAAAAAAACAAGGAGAGGGAAAAGGGGGAAAAGCAATAAATTTTAATTTAATACAAACTATACTCATACTCTCAATTAATGAAACAAGCTTAAGTTGTTCTGAAGACTAACACAATAATGGACTTCTCTATATCTGACTGTGGCTTAACATTTAAGGACCTTAAATGATGGTACTAGCTATTTTTTTTTTTAAAACAAACGATGTTTCAGTAGCAGGCTGGCTCATGAGGGTAGACACAAAACCTGTCATGACTCAGTTTACTGAAATTCTTGAGGAAATGGGGAAATTAATAACCCAGATAATTATATAGAACATCTGGATTAAGAGGAGAGAGGTTTATAAAAGACAAAACAAAAATTCCCACACCACCAAAAACCCTAGCTCTTAAAAAAAGACCAGTTTAGTTTCCTGGAGGTTTAAAACGCATTCCTAGATCCTAGCAAGGCAAGTAAAATTTTAAACAAAATTTCAAGTTCAGTTTACAAGAGGAACATACAAAGATCTGTGACCAAGAGAGAAATGAAATACTATCAAATAAGTATTCAACACAAAGTTATTATTTGCCTCAACTTCAGCAAGGAAACATTAAGAGTGTACACTATGAGAAAAAAATTTAGGAATTTTGGTGTAGCCAAGTCCTAGAAATATGCTCACTTCTGGTGATACCAACATTTAATGTGTCTAATCACAAGAGTCAACCCACTATAAAATATGAAGACTCAAAACAAATCATTGGCATTGACAAATGGTTTCCTAACTCTAAGTGTCTACTCTGTTCTTTACCCATATTTAAATCATGCAATCTCAACATTAATCTGTGCTCCATGTGCAAGCTGTTAAACAGATGGACGGATTAAAAAAAGGAAATAAAAACTTGAGTTTAATCAGCCACCTGCAATGTTTCTGATATACTGTAATTGATTCACACACAGTAAATGGTGCAATTAAGGGTTTTTACACTGTTGTTATTTTCTAATTAACATGTTATCCTGAAGTGAATAATTTGGTGGAAAGTTATCAGAAAGTGAAGAGGTTTAATACAGACCCTCCCCTCCCCAAACTCAATCTGGGCTTTGTTAAATCAGGAACTGCAAACCTTGAAATCATCTATGTCATCAAATATTACAAATGGCTTGTATCTAGGATATTAAATGATTTCTATGACGCAAAATCTTTAAATTTCTACACACACATAAACTGAAGCTGCTCGTGTAGTAGTTTAAACTCTTTAATACTTACGTCTGTACGGAGAGCCTTAATATTCTTGCCTCCTTTTCCAATCACTGCCCCAGCATTCTGGAGGAGATAAAAACATAATAAGCTTACTTTTCCCTTTCCTTATGTTAATGTCTTCCTATGTTCTTAAACTGTAGCAAAAAAAAGAAAAACAAAACTAAAAACCAAAAATGAAAAACCTCTTTTTTTTGGGTCATAAAGCTAAAAAATCAGAGATAACTAAAAAACTCATCAGCTAAAAAAAAAAAAAAGAAAAATAAAAATCAAGAGTCCGTGCTACGGGGAGTAAACATTAAGACAGCTTTGGGATATTCAGCATGCCGAAAAGCACGTGGAGCATGAAAGTTAAGCACTGATTAATTTTAGTTTCCTTCTGAGAAACAACTTAAACACATCAGGTACCGTAACAACGTGACATGTGGTAATATCAGTCAAGTAAACCACCAACTATATGTTCTCCCCACAATCCAATCAACGTATAAACTTTAATCCACCAATGCTTTAAGCATCACCTACACCCTTTCTGCTACTTTTACCTGCAATGACTCACTATTTTAAGTGATTTCATTTTAACAAAATAACGTGGCCTACAAATCCGTTTAGAGCCACACAAACCTTTTATATTCTTTAATCTATAAGGCTTAGAATGCTTCCCAGAGGACCAATCAAAACTTATTTTAATTTCTACTTTAGTCAAGAACCCCTTTAAAATTTTAAAGAATAAAATTTATACCTTGCTCTGAAGCAAAATGCGTAATTCAACCATCTCATCAGTGTTTCTAGATCTTTTAAAAGCTTGTTCCTCTTCCATATCTTCTGCAGGGCGTTTACCTAAAAATTAACAGTTCAGATTTCAAAGAAAGCACTGGTTATCAACAAGAAAAGACACCTTTAATTCAATTACATTTTGGTTTCAACCCCAGGTCAAAGAAAGCAACAAACTCCATTCTGTTTGGAGATTTGTTGCTAACTTAATCAAAGCATGTTCTCTTCCAACAACACTTTCTAAAGACAAAACAATATGACTAAATGCTTCAAAGGATTGAAGTTTATAAAATGCAAAAAGTAGTTTTATTGTCTCAAAATATCTTAAGTTTAGGGCGCCTGGGTGGCTCAGCGGTTTAAAGCCTCTGCCTTCGGCTCAGGTCATGATCTCAGGGTCCTGGGATCGAGGCCCACATCGGGCTCTCTGCTCGGCAGGGAGCCTGCTTCCTCCTCTCTCTCTGCCTGCCTCTCTGCCTACTTGTGATCTCTCGCTCTGTGTCAAATAAATAAAATCTTAAAAAAAAAATCTTAAGTTTAGATTCACCAAATTAGCTACATCTAGTTCATAAATAAAAGAAGAGAAAACGGACGGGGATGTCAGACTAAAGAGTTCTAAATAACGAAAATAACAAAATGGAAAATCCAAAAATTGTTAAAATTAAAAC
Organism: Ailurus styani; assembly: GCA_002007465.1. Lineage (NCBI taxonomy): Eukaryota > Metazoa > Chordata > Mammalia > Carnivora > Ailuridae > Ailurus > Ailurus styani. The sequence continues at coordinate 430,694 of LNAC01000394.1, read as the reverse complement.
ATCTTCTCACCAAATTCACCATTGGTTTCGGTGTTGGGGAAGGTTTCCTCTGGCTGTTCAGTTTCCATTTTCTTGTATTGAATGGACACACCAATCTGTTGAAAGATAAAGAGACTAGTACATTCGATTTACTGGAAAGTAAGCTTTGTGTCTCGCTAATAAAAAAAAGTCAAAAGAAATGACTCTGCTTCTAGAACGTACCAGGTATTATATATCCTTGCAGAGCAGAACTGAAGTGTTCTGGGCGGGACCAACTGACACCCTAGTGCTGCAGTAGCCTATAAAAACCAACATAAATCAGTTTTGCTTTTTGGTTGCTTATTACTGAATACTAATTAACAGATCTGAATACAACCTAAACAGCTTTCTAAAACTGGGTCTTACACTCTCAAACGATTGCCTTAGGAAAAACCAAAAAAGAAAGGACCCTATCCGATTTTTTGCAAAAAAACCAAAACCAAAAACCAAAACCAGGTAGTTTTTAGCCACTGGACGGAGTCCCACCACAGTAACTAATTGTTTTCTACAATACAGAGAGGACCGAAGGTCTGTAAAACACATACATAAGCCCAAGAACTTTCAATTTTGTCCTTAAAGGTACACATTTATAGATACATAAAATTATACTGGATTTTTAATTGCGTGTGGGTTTCCTTCCATTGGTGACTTGAAATGCCATTCTCGGAAATCTCTAAAGTTTACAAATACGAAGGCAAATTCAAGCTTATCTTAAAACCTCATACAGAAGCAGACCCCAACTGCCAGTAATCCCCAATGATTCAAACAAAGCTAATGAAGCCCTAGAACGCTAATACTGCCACTACAAGAATATTTTAAGTTAGGCTGAAAGTCTATTAACCTAACAATTATACCTTTAACGCCAGAGTGACGGGACTGCAAACAGTCTTTCACCAGCTCTCACAGTACTAGCAGAAAGGGGCGACAAGTGGCCTCCGGAGGGTAGAAGACGGAGAGCTAGACAGACCAGAGCTACATTTAGGGCTCCCGTTCTTCCGTAACGTTTGTCGATAAGCCTCTTTTAACGACTCACTGAAACGCTACCCTCACCGCCCATCACTCAGCTAAATGTTGAGGAATGACAGTTTCAGGTAAAGGAACCTGAAGACAGCGGGCTCTACTTGTAAGGAAAACGTTGCCGCGGTTCAGCGTTCAGGTTCTTCAGTCACCATTCCTCAAATCACTAAATATGGGAGCGACCAGCCGAACGCCAACATGCCCCCCCCCCACCGCCGGCCCCCGCACCGTACCGGGGAATCAGCAACAGCCGAGTAACAGGAGTCGAAAAAGCCGAAGGAGAGAGCAGAAGCGCCGCGCCGCTCCTCACCCGGACCGACAGGAAATGGCGGCCCGCGTAATGGCGACTACGTGCTACTAGGCGGAGCCGAGCGCGGACCCCCCCTCCCCCACCCACCACGCGGTCCCGAGATCTCATCCCCCGCACCCTCCCCCCACCGCGGGAGAGACAAAGCAACGGAGGCAGCCCCGACTATTCCATCTCCCTCGCTCCAGCTCCGCTCCCGGGCCGGGGGGACTCAAGGGCGGCGGGACCCAAACAAAGAGACCGGCGGCGTTCTCCCCCGGCCTCGGGTCCCGCCCGCCGGCCGCTTCTCCTTCGTACACCAAGGGTCTAGTTCTGAAGACTACAGGACTACTGATCATCCTACAGGCACACGCCTCGCAATTACCCGAAGCCTCTAGCACCACAACGCGGACTGCGGATATACGCTCAGGGAAATGGCGGAGGTGGGGGGAGGGGAAACCGGGCAACGTTCCCTCTGAGAATCGGCCAACCACCAAACAGCCCCCAAACGCCTCCCTCAAGCGGCAAACTTCGTCTCTGACCCTCGCCCCCACGCGCCGTTCGTCCAGCCCCGCTCCTCACCGCGCGAGGCCGCCGTCCCTGTGCCACCGCGCCGCCTCGCCGCCTCAGCCGGTCACAGCTAGACAGAGAACGAGCGCAGGCCCCCGCCGCCTGCCCCCGCCTCCCCGCACTCTCCTACCCCGCCGCCGAGCCCAATTGGTTGCCCGGGGTTTAGCGGTGGCGCGAGGGCAAAGCGATTGGCCCAAGGCCGCGTCAATCAAAGCGCCGAAAGAGGCGACGCCACGCCTCGCGCCGGCGCCTCCCTTCAGATTGTGTGAGGCCGCTAAGGGCCCGAGAAAAGCCGGGCTTGAAAGGAGTCCGCGCAGCCTTTAGGGAGGCCAAACTCATGCCTGAATCCTTAATACCCTAGCGCCGAATACCCCAATTACCTATAGGCCGCAAGAAAGCAGGACGTAGGCAAGACGTCGAGGTTGCAGCAGCAGAGAAACAGAGGATAATGGCGTCTGCAGTGCTTTCGCCTGGAGCGCCCTCCTCCTTTCTCGTTCGCGCACTCACTAGCGGCAGAGGGGAGGGAGGGGAAAAACCTCTCGCGAGAACTGAAGGCTCCTCCGTTCTCGCGCACGGGGAGGGGGCGGGGAAGGGGCGTTTTCAGGGCCGAAAGTCTCTTAGGTTTGGAAGGAGGGGCGTCAGCGCGCGGGAAACCCGGCGGGAAGAGGCAAAAAAAGGGACTAGGGCGCGCACCGTGGCAGTTCCTGTTCCTTGAGTTGCGCGGCCCAGGGACCGCTGTTGCGCGAGAGGAAGGCGGGACGCCCAGGTCGGTGCTAGGCCCAAAGGAATGTCCCCGTTTCCTCAGTCCACACTCGCGTCTCCCTCCCACCCCTCACCCCGCTTCCTGCCCGGCCTGCGGGGCGAGCTGCGCGTCGGTGAGTGCAGCCTGGCGGGGAAACCCGCTGTTCGTAGCCGGTGGCGGCGCCCATCAGGAGCGGCCCGGGTCCGGGGCGCAGCTGGCAGTTTGCAGCCCGCCATCCTCCGTCGCCTCGGGTGGGATCCCGGGATACCTCGGAGTCCCAGAGAACCAGCCCCCCTTGCTTCCGACCCTCAGCCAGTGCTTCCTGGAGAGCCCAGGCGTCTTCACGGGTGTTCTGAGGGGACTCTTTTTTGGTCTCTTTTTCTTCTCCCGCCCCGCCCCCATTTTTGTTAATGGGGCCTATGAGAAGAGTATCTTGTAGTGTTGTCGCTGCAGTTTATCCGTGAAAATTTTTCTGGAAGTATTGCATTCTGTCTCCTCAAATGAATGCAAATCGCACAAGAAGTTGTAGAAGTCCGCGTTCCGTTCATTCAGCTGTTTGAAGCTCCGACCGAGTGAGTCAGTGTTCGGCAGTGATGAAAACAGACCCAAAACCTCGTCCTCAAATACGTTACTATTGCAGCGCGTTCAAGTTTGGACTTGCTTTGTGTTCGGTTACTTCAAAGCCCCTTGTACCAAGCTTTGACGATTTCTTTTGTTGAGGCCCTTAAGGTCCCTGGGAAATCGCCTGGCCTGGTAGTAGCTGGTATCCACATCCTTACTCTTCGACCATCTAACCTTCACTCACACCCCCAAATATGTGTTGAAGCATAAAGATGTTATAATTTACATATAAAGCGAAGTCCACCATTAGCACAGCACACACACACATATTTTGTAATGATGAAATTCGTGCTGATTCATCCTATTGTAACTTGATTTGCCTCTTGAATAATTCGGAAAATGGTTGTAACCAGCATCGTTTATTGAACGATGACCTTCATCCATTATCTTTTACTTGCCTAATTAGGAAGAAACTCTTGTTTGGGGGAACTGAAGACTTCATGAAGCGTGAACATTTACTGGCTAGGAGGATAGTTAAATACTAGAGCATAGCACCCGGGATTGTGGAGTTTATAGGTCCCTTTAAATGGTAATGTACTTTTTTTGCGAATGTCCCCTTCCACGAAGAGTTTATCTTCATGAAGAGTCTTGTTAGGAGGTAAACTTAGTTCATGTTTTAGTTCTATGTTATACGGTTCAGGTCTTTATTAAGTATTCAACCAAGAACTGATGCTTGTATGTAGGGGTTGGGAATAATTGGATTATAAAGATTTAATCTGCTAGTCAGAATTTGGAACATTTAATTGCTGTTTAAAACCTGAGACATTTTACTAACGCTAACAGGCATGTATAGGGGTATTGTACTACTACTGCTGCTTTCTTTCAAGCTAGTATTTCTGGGGTAGCCACCATTTTCTTTTCTTTTTTGTTTTTAGCCATCATTTTCTACCTTGATAAAGGGAAGGGAAGGAATACAAAGTAAACAGCCCTATCTAAGAACTTCCTCCTTCCAGTTTCACAGTCTCATGACTGGACCCTAACTGGTGAAAGCTGTTACCGACCTTTTTTAGATGCGAGTGCCTGATAGTTTTTTTGTTTTGTTTTGTTTTTGTTTTTTTGTTTTTGTTTTTTTTCTTATTCTTTGTCCACGTGTTTCTTCCTTAACTTGTTTTAACTTACTTTTTAAGGTTACTCTGTAAATAACAGGGAAGTCTATCTTTTCACCATTTTTTCATCTATTGTTTTCAACTAAACTACTGTATTGCACTTTTGCTTATTCAAGGACTTGCCAACCTGATGGATACATTTAGTGGCTCCTGTCTTGTATAATTAATTTTATGGTCATTTTGAACTCTATAAATTTAGAGCTAGTATTTACTTTACTTTAGATAAGCTAACATAATTGAGATTGCACACTAGCCAGCTGGATGATTGTTCCAAATATAACTACCATTTCCTGAGTTCCTAACTATGTGCCCTACCTTGTGCTGGCAGTTTAATACTTACTACAGTTCTGCGAGTAAGTTGTGGTGATCTTTGTTTTATGGATAAGAAAATTAAGACTGAGAAGTTAAAGAACGTGTCTGAAGTCACATAGCAGAGGTGGGATTCAAGCTCCTAAACCTATTTTCTTTCTGTCTTTTCTTTACAGTAAGTTATGGAGGATCCACAAATAGCCCTACTGATAACTTCTTTCTAATTTCAGTCATTAAATAAAACTTTTCCCCCTAATTTTCGGAGAATACCTTTTCACAATTTTGAAGTTATCCCCATGAGTTAAGACACACTTTTTAGATGAAGCTAGTGTAAACATGGAATGATTATGATTTCAATATTTGCTAGTGCTTTTAAATCTTAGCTATTTGTTCAGTGCCACATACAATGTCCAAAAGGATGGTACTTTTGCCATTTGTTCAGTTTTTAGAAATGGAATAGGTGAGGCTGACTGAAAATTAACTTATAAATCCACTATGTCTACATCTTTGTGGTGAATGATAGAATTTTCCTACTTAATTCTTTCCTGATCATTTCCTGCAGTCAAGAACTTATGTAGATTATTGTGTTAAGTTTAGTGTTTTTTTAGAAACACTAAAACCAGTTTTTTAGAAAACATTTTTCATGATTATGAAATTAATGGGATTAAGATGTATGTAATTTTGTTATCTGCCTTTTTCCTAACAAAATTAAATCTGAACTTTTTCCTAACAAAATAAAATATGAACATATTTTCACGTTATGAAATAGGGTTTTAGGAATTTTTTTAAAAGACTGTAACCTTCCATCTCATGGATTCAATGTAGTATAGCCACCCCCCCTTGTTGAACATTTAGTTTGTTTCTCTTTTTTCCCATGCTGTACAGTGATAAACACTCTTGCGCATAAATCTTTGTCCTCCTTTCTTTTTTTTTTTAGATTTTTTTTTTTATTTTATTTATTTCACAGAGGGAGAGAGATCACAAGGAGGCAGAGAGGCAGGCAGAGAGAGAGAGGGGGAAGCAGGCTCCCCGGTGAGCAGGGAGCCCGATGCGGGCCTCGATCCCAGGACCCTGAGATCATGACCTGAGCCGAAAGCAGAGGCATTAACCCACTGAGCCACCCAGGCGCCCTTTGTCCTCCTTTCTGATTGTTCTCTTAAGATTCATTTTGGAGAGTGAAAGAAGTGATGGTATGAACATTTCTTAATGTACAATTTAAAAAACATACCTGTCTGTGTGTGTGTATATATATGTATACATACATATATATATATTTTTTTCTTTGCTTGGGTAATGATGTTCTTGAGGATCAGGGGATGTCCATTGTGTATGAACAGTTGGGAAGTAGTGCTCTCCAGCTCACACCTCCCCTGTTAGTTGTTTCTACCCGCCGTGACTGTGATTATTCAATTTCTCCAGAAAGAGAGGAAGGAAAACCTTAAGAATTCTCAGGAGTAGATGCAGGTAATACAGTTTATTCAATTATTAAGAGACTTGGTTATCAAAACCCAGTCTAAACTTCATAATAAATATAGATCCCACGTGATAATACTTTTTCCATTTAGTTAAATGTTTATTTATTTTTAAAAAATATTTATTTGTCAGAGAAAGAGTGCACAAGCAGGGGAATGGCAGGCAGAGGGAGAAGCAGGTTCCCTGCTGAGCAAGGAGCCCGATGTGGGACTAGATTTTAGAACCTTGGGATTATGACCAGAGCTGAAGGCAGATGCTTAACTGACTGAGCCACCCAGGTGTCGCTCCATTTAGTTAAATTTTAAAATAAAATTTTCTTTCTAACCTGTAGGAATAAATCCTATTATATATAGAATCCACTTTTTATTACATTTTGTTATAACATGCAGTTGGGGGGGGCTACATCCATGTCTCTGATCAGTATACCCTACGCTTACTTTGCTTTTAAGTGAAGAATTCTGTGTAACAAATGTTCATTTAGTAGTCAGTTTTTTCCCCCAAAGTTCTTGACTGTTTTGGTAAAATATTTGAGATTAGCTATATTTGAGTGCTTGGCACAATGTTAAGTATCTCTTATCACATTTGCTTGTGTTTTAAATATATCTTGGTTATCTTTTGGCATTTTAGTCATTAGAGTTTTTTTCTTTGCCTACTTATGGTAACATTACCATAAAATTATCCTATGTCAGTTAGTTCCAGAAGAGGAGATTTAAATCCAAGAGGATAGTACTTGGAGAGAACTATTAATTAGGACTGCCACACATTAATAGAACAATTTAGTTGTGCTTCACTGAGCAGTATTTCTCAGATTTTTGTCCCAACTGTCATTTGAAAGGAGTTTGTTACACTAACAAGGAAGTGCGTGTTTGAAGTAAAGGAAAAATAAAAAAATATATAAATGGATACATGTTTTAAAATATTAGTTTGTAGTTTTTAGAAATTTTGAAATTGTTTTATGTGGTATTTTTGCAGAGTTATAGCAGAGGAAAAGTAGTAATTAACCATGGCACTGTTGTTTTGAAGCTGTTATAGATAGATGCAATGGGTGATTTTTTTTTTCACTCGACATTGCAAATGAAATAATTTAGAATGCACTAGATGAGCTTATTATTTAAGTGAGATCTGAGAAAAGTCCATTTGTTATAATAGCTGTGTAGTGCAGTGGATTGCCTTTTGTATGTAAGTGGGTTTTATATGTAAATGAGGGATTGGCTAGACTTCCTTTTTTCACAGAAGTCAGCGGCGTCTAGCCAAAGGCCTAGGAATGGATATTAGAAGAACGTATGTTCTAGTTCTGGGTCTGTTACTACATATGACCTTTATGTTTTAATCTTCATGCCTTAGTTTTATTCATCTTAAATACATGACAATACTTACTCTTTCATGTTATTATTTTGTGATTTAAGTGCAGTATTACAGATGTAAAAAGTATTTTGAAAAAAGCTAAAAATCTTACAGATAAAAAGTTTTATTTTGTTTTCAGCAAACCCTTATTTCTATCTCTGTTTATACAGCTGTACCTGCTGGGATATAGGATGGGTATCTCTGAAATTCATCCTTGTTCGTTTCATTTTCTGTCTAGCCTTGACCTTTTCAGTTCACAGCCAGTCAGTCTTTCTTCCTTTCTTATTTGTTCCTTCCTCCTCCTAGAAGTATTCATAGTATTATCTCCTAGTATTTAACAGGTTCGGCTAGAAAGTAACATTTGTATTTATGTGGCTGCATGTCATAATTTTAGGTGTATATACTGTACCCAGAGTGATTTATAGAACAAAACATTCTGCAAACAACTTAATTGTAATTGTGGCATTTACACTTGATAATTTGCTTAAACAGTTTATAACTCAACTGAAAGTACGCTTTGTCCTAATTTCAGTTTACTTAATGACTGTCATTACATTACTACAGCACCTTTGCAAATTATACTAGGTCCATCTGCCAATGGATTTAAATTTTAGTGGAGAATATAGGTAACTTACTGAATGAACACACCTAGGAGCCATGGGTCTGGCTTAATTTTTGAGGTTAAAAAGAATGACAACAGATGCAATAAAATAGCACTTTGGAATCTTAGGTTATATAAGTACAATTGACCCTTGAACAGAGCTGGGGTTAGGGATGCTGACCCCCACACTGTCGAAAATCCCCTTTTAACTTTTGACTCCTCTGTAACTAATAATAGCTTACTGTTGGTCAGAAGCTTTGCTGGTAACAGTCAAGTAGCACATATTTTATGTTACATGTACTATATACTGTATTTTTTTTTTTAAGGTTGTATTTATCTGAGAGGGAGAGAGAGCATGAGGAGGTGGGTAGGTGAGGTGGAGCAGAGGGAGAGGGAGAAGCAGGCTTCTTGCTCAGCAGGGAGCCTGTCATAGGGCGGGATCCCAGGACCTTGAAATCTTGACCTTAGCTGAAGGCAGACACTTAACTGACAGAGCCACTCAGGTTCCCATATATATTATATTCTTACAGTAAAGGAAGATGGTGAAAATATTAAGAAAATCATAAGAGAAAATACATTTACAGTACTATAATTATTGAAAAAATCTGCATAAAAGTGGGCCCGTGCAGTTCAGACTGTTCAATAATCAATTGTACAGATCTTTTAGCCTTTTTAAAAAGATTTTATTTATTTATTTATTTATAAAAGATTTTATTTATTTGACACAGAGAGAGATCAGATCACAAGTAGGCAGAGAGGCAGGCAGAGAGAGAGGAGGAAGCAGGCCCCCTGCTGAGCTGAGAGCCCGCTGCTGGGCTCCATCCCAGGACCCTGAGATCATGACCCAAACCGAAGGCAGAGGCTCAACCCACTGAGCCACCCAGGCGCCCCCAGATCGTTTAGTCTTGAGAATAAAATGTTACTAAGCTATGGCTTCATGAAATCATGCTTGGAGGTTTTAACATGCTTTTAATTAATTTCATATTTGATGTTATTTTTGTTTTAGGTCTATCTTTTAACCACACAACTGGATTTGGTTTATTCATTTTGAGAATATCTCTTAACAGGTGAGTTAATCTGTATTCATTATGTTTGCTGATCTATTCAGACATGTTTTACCATTTTACTATTTCTATTTATAGTAGTTGGCTGTTCCTTTGTGCCTTCTTTTGGATTGTTTATTTGTTTTAACTAGCTTGGAAATTATTATCTTTCTATTCTTTTGATGTTTACCTTCAGTTTTTTATTGAGCTATAATTTATATACAGTAACATTTGTTTTTCTTGGTGTATAGTTCTTTGTTTTAGCAAACATAGCTGTACCACTATCACCACCACCATCATAATACAGAACAGTTCCATCAACCGCTCCCCCCAGTTTCCTTACGCCCCTGTAGTCAGTCCCTCTTATACCCTCAGTCTTGGGCCACCATTGAACTGTTTTTCATTGCTAATGTTGCTTTTTCTAGAATGCCATATAAATGGAATTGTGCAGTCTTTGGCTTCTTTCACTTCACATTCTGCATTTGACATTTGTCTCAGTCTAGTTCAGGCTGCTCTAACAAAATACCATAAACTGGGTGGCTTAGAAACAACATAAATTTACTTCGTGGAGGCTGGGAAGTCCAAGATCAAGATGTCAGCAGTCATCACATTGGGCATTAGGATTTCAACATACGAATTTTGGAGGAGATACACTCTGTAGCAGCATTCATCCATGTTTTTGCATCTGTTAGTAGTTTTATTCATTTTTATTACTGAATGGTATTCCATTGTAATGAAGGACCATAATTTATTTATCCATTCACCAGTTGAAGGACATCTGGCTTATTTTTGGCGATTATGAATAAAGTTACTATAAACATTCATAAAAAAGCTTTTTAATTAGTGTCGGTTTTCATTTCTCTGGAGTAATTACTTAGTAATGTGATTGTTGGGTTGTTATGTTAAGTGTATGTTTTTCTTTATAAGAAACTGCATATCTGTTTTCCAAAGTGACTGCCATTTTGTATTCCCACCAGCAGTGTATGAAAATTCTCATATTTGGTATTCTCAGTTATTTTTTATTTTAGCTATGCTAATAGATGGGTAGTACCACACCATGATTTTAATTTTGCATTTCCTTAAGGTCTGATAATATTGAGCATCTTTTAATGTATTTATTTGCCATCTGCACATCTTCTTTGGTGAAGGCCTATTTAGATGTTTTATTCATGTTAAAATAAGTTTGTTTTCTTATTGAATTTTAAGTATAGATTTTTTGTATATTCTGGATACAAGTCTTTTGTCAGTTATTTCTCTCAGTCTGTGGTATGTTTTGTGTGTGTGTGTGTGTGCGCGCGCGCGTGTATGTGTGTCTTTATATTCTTTACAGTGTCTTTTGCAGAGCAGAATTTAAAAATTTTGTTAAAGGCCAATTTATTAATTTCTTTTTAATCGTTCTTTAGGTTATAGTTCTGATGTCCCTAGGAGAACTTTTAAGAAACCAAGTTTACAAAGATTTTTCTTTTAAGTTTTCTTTTTTTTTTTTTTTTTAAGATTTTATTTATTTATTTGACACAGAGAGAGAGATTACAAGTAGGCAGAGAGGCAGGCAGAGAGACAGGGAGAGGAGGAAGCAGGCTCCCTGCTGAGCAGAGAGCCCGATGTGGGCCTCGATCCCAGGACGCTGAGATCATGACCTGAGCCGAAAGCAGAGGCTTTAACCCACTGAGCCACCCAGGCGCCCATCTTTTAAGTTTTCTTAGAGCTTTTCTATAGTTGCAGTTTTCACATGTAGGTCTATGATTCATTCGGAGTTAATTTTTATATAAGGTATTGGTTGAGGTTTTATGTTTTGTGTATGAATGTCCAATTGCTACAGCACCAATTGTTCAAAAGACTATCCTGTTTCCATTGAATTGCAACTTTGTAGAAGTTGCATTGAATCTGCTACTTTGTAGAAAATCAGTTGGCTGTATTATGTGTGGGTCTATTGCTAGACTGTCTTCTTATATGTTGATCCTTTTGCCAATACCTCATTCTCCTGATTGTGAAATTTTATACCAGTTCTTTTTAAAAGATTTTATTTATTTATTTATTTATTATTATATTTTTGTTTATTTATTTGACACAGAGAGAGAGATCCCAAGTAGGCAGAGAGGCAGGCAGAGAGAGAGGAGGAAGCAGGCTCCCTGCCGAGCAGGGAGCCCGATGCGGGCCTCGATCCCAGGACCCCGAGATCATGACCTGAGCCGAAAGCAGAGGCTTTAACCCACTGAGCCACCCCGGCGCCCTATTTACACATTTTTTACTCTTCACCACCAATAATCCTCGGGACCTGCAGAAGCCTTTACAATAAACATGTAGTTTTTTCTATTCCAATTATAATAAATATGGTTGACTGCATAATTCTAGAGAAGTAAGTTGTCATTTGTCAAACAATTTGCCTGAGGTACACAGACTTGGAATACTTCTCCCTAAGATCTGGCCACTGAACAATGAAGTAATCGGAGAGGTGAAACAGAATCTTTCCAGACAGGGATAAATGTTCTGCCCTGCAGATGCTTTCAACATAGACAATGATCACTTTCTTTATTCCTAGTATCTCAAGGAGAAGGGCAGATATGCAGATAGGAACACATGTTCCTGGTCCATTACACAACACCAAATCTGGCTTCACTTGGTGAGTCACAGGAAAGAAGAGACACATGGAATACAGGGTGTTAAGCACTGTGGAGAGCCAGGACTGCTGAACCCTTCCCGCTTCTGGGAATCTCTGTCAGCTCTATTTAGTTCAAAAGAATTTATTTTATGGGCACTCATTTCATCAGTATCAGCAATGATATAATAATGTCTAGGAGAGTAAGCATTGGACAGGTTCTCAAGCAGCCTCAGGATCTCAGTGGTGTGTCCACCGGACCCAGCCAACACCAAGAGACTGAGAGAGTGACGGGGCACCAGGACCTAAGAATGGAGCACTACCATAGCCGCAGTGGCAGCAGCACGGTCGCGACTAGGATGAGGATGATAGCCATGCAAAGAAACGAAGCACGAGGATTATCACCACCCCCCTCCCCCCCACCTCGTGCCTCCACTCAGAAGCAAAGTTCACAAAGTACAGGAGCTGCGGAGAGGCAAACTCACAGTATTTGTCCTTTGTGATTAGGTTATTTCACTGAGCATAATGTCCCTAAAGTTCATGCATGTTACAGCATATGACATGATTTTCTCCCTCCTCCCCCCTTTTTTAGGCCAATTAATATTCCTTCTTATTTATGTACCACATTTTTTTATCCATTCATCTGTTGTTGAGCAACTCGGTTGCTTCTACATCTTGTCAATTGTGAATAATGCCACAATGAATATGGGTTTGTGAATACCTCTTGGAGATTCTGTTTTCCATGCTTTTGGGTATATACCTAGAACTTGGTTTGCTGGATCATAAGGTAGTTCTATTTTTCATTTTTTGAGGTACCACCATACTGTTTTCCGTAGCTGCCGCACCATTTTATAATCCCACCAACAGTGGGTAAATGTTCCAATTTCTCCATACTTCACCAAAGCTTGTTATTTTCTTTGGTTTTGGTTTTGGCTAGTTGCCATTGTAAACGGTCTGAAGTGGTATCTCATTGCAGTTTTTATTTGCATTTCTCATGATGATGGTGGTGGGCATCTTTTCATATGGTATATCTTTGGAAAATGTATGTTTTTTACCCATTAATTTTTTATTATTGAGTTGAGTTCTTTATATATTCTGATATTAATCCCTTATCAGATAATGGTTTGCAAATGTTTCTCCCATTTTTTTTTTTTAAAGATTTTATTTATTTATTTCACAGAGGGAGAGAGATCACAAGGAGGCAGAGAGGCAGGCAGAGAGGGGGGGGGAAGCAGGCTCCCCGCTGAGCAGGGAGCCCGATGCGGGCCTCGATCCCAGGACCCTGAGATCATGACCTGAGCTGAAAGCAGAGGCATTAACCCACTGAGCCACCCAGGCGCCCGTTTCTCCCATTTTCTAGGTTGCTTTTTCACTCTTTGGTTTTCTTTGCTGTTTTTCATTTCCACTATCATATTTTAAATTTCTAGGAATTGTATTTTATCCTATAAATATTTCTCGTTATAGAATCCTTTTCTTACTACAGAGATATTATTATCTTTGTTACGATAGTAATGATAGCTTGTTTTTGAAGTTCTTGTCTCTCTTCATAGTCACTTCATTGCTTTTTTTGTTTGTTTGAGGGGAACTAGAAAGTGGATGAAACTGAGTCTGTGTATGCAGTCTCAAATGGGCTGTCTAATTGGAGAACGTCTTGTGTTAGTATCCTTAGGTCTTTTCTGTTAAGGTAATAAGATTGCTCAGAGAAAGATTTTCTAGGGTGCTTGGGTGGCTCAGTCGTTAAGCATCTGCCTTCGGCTCAGGTTGTGATCCCGGGGTCCTGGGATCGAGCCTCACATCAGGCTTCCTGCTTGGCTGGAAGCCTGCTTCTCCCTCTCCCACTCCTCCTGCTTGTGTTCCTTCTCTCGCTGTGTCTCTTCTCTGTCAAATAAATAAAATC
>LNAC01000394.1:323428-407763 GCA_002007465.1 Ailurus styani | reverse complement strand
TCTCTCTCTGTGTCAAATAAATAAATAAAATCTTTAAAAAAAAGTCCTTATGGCTAAGCAAAGTTTAAGCTGTCATTTTATATTAAACTTGAATATTCAGAGTTGCATGTTGTAATATTTAGGGTTACCACACTAAAAGATTTGTAAAAGTGTATTACTATATACTAATGGTATACAATGGAACAACAGGAAAAAAAGGATACTCAACCCAAAAGACAGCAGGGCAGGAAAAAAAAGAAAAAGTGACAGGGAAAACAATTGGCGAGGTAGTACATTTTAAATCCAAATGGATCAGAAATTGTATTAAGTGTAAATGAGCTAAGATCCTCCAATAAAAGACATTTTCAGATGATATAACGCAGTTACACACAAGAGAGACACAAAATGTAAGGATACAGAAAGGTGAAAAGTGAAAGGATGTAGAAAGATATATAAACAGTAAACAAAAGATACTGTGGCTATATTAATATCAAACAATTTCAGGCAAAAAGCTAGTAGTAAAGAGAGACTGCAGATAATGAGAAAAGGACTAATTCACCAGAAAAGTTTAGCAATTTTAAATTTGTAGAATTCAATAGCTTCTAAATTTATAAGAAAACAGGGAGAAATAGAGAAATGCACAATCATAGGAGAGTATGGTAAAAAAAATAGTTGGTAGGGTTATAGAAAATACAATTAATTTAACCACCATGTATAGGCTGCTGTGCTCACCAATACATAATACATGTTTTTCTCATGTACATGTTGGATATTTCAAAAGTTGGCCACATGCTTAATAGAAAGCAAGTCTAAAGTGCCAAAAAAATTATAAACCATACAGAGTGTATTCCAGGAGCACAGATAAACTCTGGGAAGTGGGGGATGCCTGGCTGGATCCGTCAGTAGAGCATGGGACTCATGATCTCAGGGTTGTAAGTTTAAGTTCCATGTTGGGCATAAAGCTTATTTTAAGGACAAAAAAAAAAAGGAAAATAATCTAGGAAAAAAAAGATTTAAAAAATCTCATGTTTGGAAACTACAAAACATACTCTAATTTTGAGTTAAGGAAATCACAATGGAAGTTAGAAAAAATTTTATTACAAAAATAGAACATCAAATATCGTGAGGGATAGATGAAGCTGTGGTTAGAGGGGACTTAATAATTTATTAGAAAGGAATAAGGCTAAAAATGAGTGAAGCATTTATCTCAAGTTATAAAAACTGAATTCAAGAAAAAAAAAAGCTTAGGGCGCCTGGGTGGCTCAGTGGGTTAAAGCCTCTGCCTTCGGCTCAGGTCATGATCTCAGGGTCCTGGGATCGAGGCCCGCATCGGGCTCCCTGCTCAGTGGAGAGCCTGCTTCCTCCTCTCTCTCTGCCTGCCTCTCTGCCTCCTTGTGATCTCTCTCTCTGTGTCAAATAAATAAAATCTTAAAAAAAAAAAAAAAAGAATTGACTTTAAAAAAAAAGCTTAATTTATTGGAATAGAAAGCAAACATGATAGGATTAACAAAGTTAAGAATTGCTTCTTTGAGAAAACAAATCTCCAGCAAGACAAATGAAGAAGAAAGTGTGCAGGCACAAATACCAGAAATGAAATGGAGACCTCATTCCCTGCTTCTGCATTCATTAAAAATCTCTCAAGGGTGCCTGGGTGGCTCAGTGGGTTAAAGCTTCTGCCTTCAGGTCAGGTCATGATCTCAGGGTCCTGGGATCGAGGCCGGTTTCGGGCTCCATGCTCAGCAGGGAGCCTGCCTCCTCTCTCTCTGCCTGCCTCTCAGTCTACTTGTGATCTCTCTCTCTCTCTCTGTCAAATAAATAAATAAAATCTTAAAAAAAAAATCTTTCAAGAAGGTATCGTGAATAACTTCATGCTGATGCATTTAAAATTCTAGATGAAAATTTTAGATTTAGGGGTGCCTAGGTGGCTTATTTGGTTAATCGTCTGCCTTCAGCCCTGGTCATGATCTGGGATCGTGAGATTGAGCCCTTCACGGGGCTCTCTGCTCAGTGGGGAGCCCGCTTTTCCCTCTCCCTCTGCCTTTTGCTCCCCCTGCTTGTGCTCTCTGTGTCAAACAAAATCTTTTAAAAAAAAATTTTTTTTAGATGAAGTGGTCAAATACCTGAAAAAATACAGATACAAGAAAAAATTCTAGGGCGCCTGGGTGGCTCAGTGGGTTAAAGCCTCTGCCTTCGGCTCAGGTCATGATCTCAGCGTCCTGGGATCGAGGCCCGCATCGGGCTCTCTGCTCAGCAGGGAGCCTGCTTCCTCCTCTCCCTGTCTCTCTGCCTGCCTCTCTGCCTACTTGTAATCTCTCTCTCTGTGTCAAATAAATAAATAAAATCTTAAAAAAAAAAATTCTAGGGGCGCCTGTCTGCCTCAGTCGGAAGAGCATGCGACTCTTGATCTAGGATTGTGAGTTTGAGCCCCCATGTTGGGTATAGGCATTACTTAAAAAAAAAAAGGAGGAGGAAGACGAAGAAGGGGAAGGGAAAGGGGGAATCTGAATAGCTCCATATTTGTTAAAGTAGTCGCATCTATTTGATGAGTGGAAATAATAGTCTTTTCAATAAGTGGGGATGGACAATAGCATAGCCACATGCCAAGAATGAACTTGAATCCCTACCTCACACTGTATCCAAAAATTAACTCAAAATGGGTCAAATACCTAAATGTAAGAGCTATAACTATAAAACTCTGGAAGAAAACATAGTTGTAAGTAGTCTTTGTAACCTTGGGTGAGGCAGTCATTTCCTAGATATGTAAAGTACAAGAAACCAAATCAAAAATAAATTGGACTTTATAAACATTTTAAAAAGTTGTACTTAAAAAGACAAGAAAGTGAAAAGACAGACTTCAGAATGGGAGACTGAAAGAATGGAACAGTGGGAGCAAATCGCATATATGTAAGAGACTAGTATCTGGAATTTATAAACAATTCTGCAACTCAACAATAAAAAGACAATGTAAAAACAGGCAAAATATCTGAGTAGATAAAGATATCTTTCCAAAGGAGATATACAAATTGCCAATAACTACATGAGATGATGCTCAACATCATTAGTCATTAGGGAATTACAAGTGAATCCACAGTAAGATACTATTTCATACCCACTAGGATGACTGTAATTGAAAGACACAATGGCTGTTGTTGGTAAGGATGTAGGGAAATTGGAATCCTCCTGTTGCTCATGGGACTGTAAAATGGTACAGCCACTTTGGAAAACAGTCTGGCAGTTCCTCAAAAAGTTAAATGTAGTTACCATATAATTTAGCAATTCCATTCATATCCAAGAAAATTGAAAGCATATGCTCACACATGCATTTGTACATGAATGTTCATAATAGCATTAGTCATAATAACCCTCAAATCAAAATGACCCAAATATCTATCAACTGATGAATGGATAAACAAGATGTGGTGTGTGTGTATGTGTATGTATATATATAAATATATATATGCAATGTATACATACATATAACATATATATATTTAAAATATATAATGGAATGTTATTCATCCATAACAAGGAATGAAGTCCTGATACATGCAACAACAGGGATGAATCTTGAAAAACATTTTTCTAAGTGAAAGAAGCAACACAAAAGACCACATAGTTCATGGTCCCACTTATATAAAATAATCCATAATAGTTAAATCCATAAAGACAGAAAGTAATTGGGGTTACCAGGGGCAGGAGGGAAGATGATTGGTGAGCAACTGCTAATGGATATGAAGTTTCTTTTGGGGATGATTTAACTGTTCTAGACTTAGTGGTGATTGCATAATTTGATGAATATACTAAGTGCCACTCAATTTTACATTTTTAAAGGGTGAATTTTATGGTATGTGAAATATATCCAAAAAAGTAATCAAATCTGTTATTTAAAATCTTCCCACTAATTCCAGTCCTTGATGGCATCCCAACTGAATTCTTCCAAATATTATCAAGTCTACATAAATTCTTCTGGAGGCTAGACAGAGAACATTTACTAACTTTACCAGGCTGACATAACTTTGAACATACATTGGAGATTAAAAGAAAGAATTACAGACCAACCCTTTCATGAATATAATTTCAAAATACAAGTTCAATCTAAATACATTATTAGTAAAATTAAATATAAAAATATGAGGAGAATACATGATGTAGTGGGGTTTATTTCAGGAATGCAAGGATAGTTTAACTATCCAATGTAATTTATATCAAAAAAGCTGTATGGTCATTTCAATAGGTACAGAAAAAGCATTTGATAAAATTTATGTATTCATAATAAAAACTCACCAAACTAAAAAGAAAGAATTTATTCTAATTAAGAGTGTCTACATAAAACCTACAGCAGACATCAGATTTGAGATTGGGAATAAGATCAGGATGTCTGCTATTACTATTTCTATTCAACACTCTTCTGAAGGTCCTAGCCATAGTGAATGGCAAGAAAAAACAAACTTAAGTATTGTTGAGGAAGAAATAAACCTCCTTATTTGTAAATGACAGAATGTGTATGTAGAAAATTAAAATCTATAACTATTAGAAGTATTAAGTGTACTTGGCAAGGTTCCTATATATAGAATAATATAAAAAGAGTTGTGTTTAAAAAAGTGGTACCTAGGTGGCTCAGTCCATAAGTGTCTGCCTTCGGCTCAGGTCATGATCATAGGGTCCTGGGATCAAGCCCCGAGTAAGGCTTCCTGCTTAGCAGGGAGTTTGGTTCTCCCTCTACCCCTCCCCCTGCTCATGCTTGCTCGCTGTCTCTATCATAAATAAATCTTTAAAAAAATTTTTTAGAAAAGTTGTGGTTTTATATACCAACAACAAAAATGAAAAGAGGAACTACTCTTTATAGCAGCATAAAAAAAAATCAATCTTTGGAATAGGTATAGTGAAAGATATGCAAGACTTATACACTAAAAACTACAAAACACTGAAAAGCACTAAAGATCTGAGTAAATTCAGTTATGCACTGAATACTCAATTGGAATACTTAATATTTTAAAGGTGTCAGTTCTGCCCAAATTGATCTATGGATTCAAAGCAATATCAAATTCTCAGCAGGATGTTTTAGTGTACATCAAGCTGATTCTAAAATTTATATGGAAATGCAAACTCAAGTCATATTACCTTCAAATAGTTTAGCAACCACTTCAGTTATAATAAATGTACATAATCAGAATAGCACCATCAAAATCAGGAAATACTATGTTACTACTGTCTAACTCTCAGAATTCATTCCAGTTTTTTTTTAAAGATTTTTTTCACTTATTAGAGCAAAGTGAGCAAGAACATGAGTGGGGTGGGAAGTGGGGGAGAGGCAGAGCAAGAGGAAGAAACAGGGCTCAATCCCAGGACTCCGGAATCATGACCCTACTGGAAGGCAGACACTTTTAACCGACTGAGCCACCCAGGCACCCCAGACGTCCTTCCAGTTTCGCTAGATGTTTCAATAATGGTGTTTTGTGTTTTTTGTTTTTTTGTAGCATACAGATCCTTCCCTACTTAAGCCTCAAATGCAACAAGCCCTGGCCAGCACCTTGATTGTAGTCTTATGACCCTAAGCATAGAACACAGCTAATCTGTGTCTTACTCTTCACCCATAGAGATAGTGGGATAATAAATGTGTGGTGTTTTAAGCCACAAAATTTAAGTGTTAATTTCTTGTGCAATAGAAAATTGATACTCATCCCTTTCCAATTGATTTTAGTTTTTTTTTTTTAATTTATTTATTTTAGTAACCTCTACACCCAACATGGGGGTTGAACTCACAATCCCAAGATCAAGAGTCACATGCTCTTCCAAATTAGCCAGCCAGGCACCCAGATTTTAATTGGGTCATTACTTCCTGTCTTGATCCCTCTAACCCGAGGGTTAAAGCTTCCTGCTTTCTTTGCTCATCTCTGGTTTGCCTCACGATTCCCTCAGGCTTGTCAGCATTTTCAACTCCTTCATAAAGTAACTAGTTTTCCATATTAAGTTTTTCTGTTGAATTACCTGCCTTGAGTTCTGTTTTCTTGATCAGCTTTGACTAATACATGTGGTTAGAATTGCTATTCTCTTGGGGTGCCTGGGTGGTCAGTCAGTCGAGCACCCATCTCTTGATTTTGGCTTAGGTTGTGATCTTGGAGTTGTGAGATCAAGCCCTGTTTTGGGCTCTGTGCTGGGCGTGGAGCTTGCTTAAGATTCTCTCTCTCTTTCTCTCTGCCACCCCCTGCTCTCCCCCCACCCCCGTTTGCACTCACTCTCTCTCAAAAAAAACAAAAAGAAAAACAAGAATTGCTAATCTCTTCCCACAATTAAAAGTTTAAAAGTGGGGGAGGGAAGAATAGCTATTATCTACATATCTATAATAGTGGTTTGATAATAGGCAATATTTAACTCAGTTACTGGTGTAGACCTGTCTTTATATAATAGCTTAAAATTCTTTTTTACTATGTTGATGAATGGTGCATTTTAATTATTTAATGATTATGAACTTATATCAACTTATTTCCAAGGTCAGTTGTAGCTCAGAGAAGAAATTAAAGTAGAATACAGACTGAACTGTATCCTAAAGAAGTAAAAGAACTAGTAAGGACAACCTGTGATTCTGTTCTCCAGTGTTGATTACCTTAAGTCATTTTCAATTAGCTCTTTCTAGGGCTCATTTTGTTACATTATTCCTGCTGATATGAATCTTTATAAACTCAGAGATACAAGAAATCTTACACTTAATTACTTTCTGTGAAAAGGTAATTTTTTTAAAAAGTAAATTCAGGCTTCCATACAGATATAAAATTGAAGACTTTATAGATTATTTAACTCAAGCAATGAAGGAACCGGGCAGATGTTATAAGTGGTTGAGAGGAAAAGTTAAAAAAAAAGCACAGATTTATATGTAGTAAAGGAATGTTGAAATTAATGTACAAATGGAGGCAACACTGATCTTCCCATAGTGCAGAAGGAGGGAGAATGCATCTGAACCTCTGTCAGATAGGACAGAATTTGGCAGCTCTATAGATAAGAATTATTTTGCATTGCTATCAGTTATCTACAACTTACAGACTTGTAAACTAGCTCCTATACAATGATTATTATCATAACAAGGAGGGGTGTTCTCTAGACAAGACAGTTTTCTATTGCAGCACAAGTTTTCTCCTATATCTTTAATGTGACTGTAAGCCCCTGTCCTTGGGCTGGTAGAAGACTCAACCACAGATAATAGCTGGGTTTTGATTCCTTAAATTCATGTGACATTTCCGGAGGGCTTTAGAAAGAGCTGAACACTTGGTGAGACCCTACTGGTCGCTTACGCTGTTTACTGCTGATAAATTTATGGCATAAACCCAAATGATTCCTTTTGTGCTATGCGGGGTACATCCAGGTTTGTCAAGGATAGAAGCTCCAGCAATAGCTTAGGACATATCAATGGTGCAGGAAGATGAAGCAGAATGTAGTGGTTTTTTGTTTTCACCAGTTTTTAAAGATGCTTCTTTTCAGTTTCCCCACAGATGGGCCATTATTAGGCTGTTTGACACTTTACTCTGGTTTCTTCAGGTGTTTGAGCTCACTGTCAAGTTCAACTTTCCTACATGGACCAAGCAGTCATTCCTCTTGAGTCCTGTCACTTATTAGGGCACTGGCAGGAAGGGGGACATGGTCTCATTATTTGGGGTCCCGTAGCCCACCATCTGCTTTCCAGTCTCAGGGAATTCTCCTCCTCCCCTTTCCAATTTCTCATTTTTCTCCTCTACCTCCCTCTAGCCTAATACCACGAACGATTCCAAGCACACTCTTACAAAAACTAGGAAGGGAAGCTGAAGCAAGGGAAAGCTTTCCTGGTTACTCAGGGGATCTAAAAGGGGGAAAATCCAGAGAACAAAATAAAATTCATATTTCATTTTTTTGTTGTTCTTTTACAAGGTAAACAAGTATTTTGCTACCACATATCCTCATTCATTCACTCAAACATTTAGCATTTATTGAACATTTCCTGTATTAGCAGCTGGAATTATAACAAATTCTTCATCTAGGGATCTTATAGTTGGGGAGATAGTCAAAGGAGTAATCAAAGTGACAATGCAATTTTTTTTTTAAAGATTTTATTTATTTGACACAGAGCGAGAGAGAGATTACAAGTAGGCGGAGAGGCAGGCAGAGAGAGAGGAGGAAGCAGGCTCCCCGCTGAGCAGGGAGCCTGATGCGGGCCTCAATCCGAGGACGCTGAGATCATGACCTGAGCCGAAAGCAGAGGTTTTAACCCACTGAGCCACCCAGGCGCCCAACAATGCAATATTTTAAAATAAACATACAGTAAGATCATTGTAAGGAAATTTAGCTCTTTAAGAATTAAAAAGTATTATTACAAACAAAGTATTATTACAAAGTCAGTTTATATCACAGAATCCCTGCTTTCTGGGTAGGTTATAAATAAGTTCAAACCTAGTTCCTAAGACCAATTTGTCATTTTTAAGAGATAACCCAAGTTCTAGTTTTGTATTAACATCATTTTGGACAAAACTCTCACTTGTTGCAGGTACGGATTTTACTCCACAAACCCAAATGTGTGAGATGTTACTCTTTTTGGTGTACTTGAAATCAAATTAAATTTGACTGTGAACCTAGCAAAGTCAACTACATGGGTGTGTGACTACCCAGCAGGGCTCCTTCCACACTTGGTTCAAAGCCCTGCTGTTGCTGTCTTGAAATTCTTGGTAATTTTATCTTTGGACCTGTGCTTTGTAAATGAATCCAACAGGACTGGAGAGCATGTACTGGAACAGAGGGGATAGGCACAATACACGTATCTGATGCTGTTCCTTGCTGCCCTGTTAGCACATAGCATTTGAGGTGCCTGTGATTTCAGAATTCCAGTGGACATACAACGCACGAGTCAGCAAGTCTCAAAGGAGTACAAAGCGTGTTCGGGCTTTCTCTGAGTTAGAGGTGAGGTGGGGCGGCTGACAGTTTTAGAGAGTATGCTTTCCTTTTAAACCAGAACTTTCTTGGCAGAAAGAAAACATATTATACACAAACAACCTAGGAATGCTACCGTCCTTTCTTATTTGTGTCACTTCCCTGTGTTAGTCGACAACTTATCCTGAGAAAGATGATATAGCAGGAGAGGGAAAGAAAGGGCAACCCATACTTTTTTCCATCAGTTCTTCCTTATTCAGCAGTCAGCTGAGGGTAGAGTATTGATAGAATGTGTGCATATTGAATGAAATAAAAACGAGTTGCAGTGTTTCCACTGTTCTGGCAAGAATCAAGTACATATACATCAGTGAGCTACAAAATAAGGATTCTGTAATTTTGGTGATTCCGCAGATAAGTTACATGTTCTTACATTTGCTTTTAAAACTGTCCTTGAGGGTGCCTGGGTCGCTCAGCTGGTTAAGTGTCTGTGGTCGACTCAGGTCATGATCCTGGGGTCCTGGGATGGAACACCACATGGGGTTCTTTGCCCAGTGAGGACTTGGTTCTCCCCGTCTCTCTGCCCCCACCCCGCTCCTGTCATTCCCCTCCCACCCAGCTCGTGGCCTCTCTCTCTCATATAAATAAATAAAATCTTAAAAAAAATGCAAGAGAAGTTAAGAGAAAGGAAACAGCTTTGTATTTTAGTACCTTTAACAGTATTTAAAAGTATGAACAGGGGACACCTGGGTGGCTCAGTGGGTTAAAGCCTCTGCCTTGGGCTCAAGTCATTATCTCAGGGTCCTCGGATCAAGCCCCGCATCAGGTTCTCCACTCAGCAGGGAGCCTGCTTCCTCCTCTCTCTCTGCCGGCCTCTCTGCCTACTTGTGATCTCTCTCTCTCTCTCTCTGTCAAATAAATAAATAAAATCTTAAAAACAAAACAAAACAAAAAAACCCAAACATATATAAAAGTATGAACAGCACTTTTTCTCCTGCATTTTCATTTCTTACTGAGCCTAAGTGAAAGGTCCTGAGAGATTTTACTTTGAGCAGAATATTTGGAAGATCTGGTTAACAGAATACACTCTATTGTCCCAACCTGGAAGTAGGTAGGATTTGAAGATTTTGTGCCACATGTAGATGAAGAATACATACAAGAAAATTTGCGCAGGCTGTAAGCTCCTTGCTGAATGCCAGGCTAAATGCTTTACAAAGATTATTACATTAAAAGCTTTTCAGAACATTACCAATCCTTTTATCAAGGTAGTACATAAACATATTTAACAAAATTACATGGTATGGAAAGACCCATAATGAAAAGCAACAATCCTCTTTTCATTCTTTTCCACCCCCACTCCCTTCAGCTCCCTCACTCCTAAACTCTGTTTTTAGTATATCTGTTGATTTTTCCCCACTCTCTAAATAATAGGAGATTTTCCACCATTTAGACATCTATCTGTGAAATTCCAGCTCTGATAAAGTTTTAACTTATTTGAGTTCCCCATCTCCCTGTCCCTCCCTCCTCTCTGTATAACTATATCACTCTTTTTAGTTTCTTTACTGGTTATTGTCGCGGAGGAAAAACTTCCCTCCTAGGTCATGTAGTTGGGCCTCAGAATTAAACTGACATTAGACAGATTAACAGGAGAAAATCATACAAATTTTGTTTAATATTTTTTATGTGTACACAGGAGTCTTCAAAAGGAAAACGAAGACCTGAAGAAGCTGTTAGGTCCAAAAGCGTATACATCTTTTAAAACAAAAAATAATGAATTGTGGGTTGGGGACAAGACAGGGACTTGGGCTATAGGCTAGGAAATTGTGGAACAGTGACTAGGAAATACATGGGGGAAACTAATGGAAAATAAAGGTCATTTTAGTTGGTTTGTTTTACAGATCCATTTTGGTGTTGACTCTCATGGTGATAACAAACTTCTCTTCCTGGGACAGGGAGGGCATCTTTCTTTCTTTCTTTCTTTCTTTTTTTTAAGATTTTATTTATTTATTCGGCACACAGAGAGAGATCAGATCACAAGTAGGCAGAGAGGCAGGCAGAGAGAGAGGAGGAAGCAGGCTCCCTGCCGAGCAGAGAGCCCAATGCGGGCCTTGATCCCAGGACCCTGGGATCATGACCTGAGCCGAAGGCAGAGGCTTTAACCCACTGAGCCACCCAGGCGCCTGGGAAGGCACCTTTCTTGTGGGAAATTTCAAGACCTGCTTTTAGGTAGAAAAGGGGAGTTAGGGAATCTTTCCTACATCTTCTGTTTCTCAGATGTCTTCAGGTCAAAATAATCCATATGCCAAAGTGGCATATTTTGGAGTAGCATGTTCTGAATCCCTTCATTATCTTTAAAGCACGAAATGATGGACTTACTCCTTGATTTCTTCTTTCAACTATAGACCATTTCTTCTAACTCCTCATTACACAGTAGGCTCATTCGTACTCATAACTTTCCCTTCCATTTCATATCTCCCAACTCCCCCTCTCAGCTTTGGGCAGTTATACCTCTATTTACCATTATGAGACTGATTCCATTTGTAGTCTGTTGATTAATCAGATTTATGATATCTGTTTTTTTCTAGAAACTTGCTATAAAACTTAAAAACATTAAGCAGTAATCACATTGTTACAGCTATTTAAGTATGGTCATTGCATGAGTATATGTAGTATATTGGAATTGCCACTCTTTTATAGAGTTGGAGAGTTTAATTGTCTTTCCATTTTTAGGCAAGTTTTTCACCTTTATCTCATCATTAAGTTCTTCCAACTTATTAGGGACAGTATCAAATTTTTTGAATCTTCCCTTTTCCTAGATCTCTCTCTCTTTTTTTAAAATAATAGGCATTTTTTAAATTAAAGATTTTTAAAAATTTATTTCTCAGAGAGAGAGAGAGTGTGTGCACAAGCAGGGGAGGGGCAGAGGGAAAAGGAGAAGCAGGCTCCCTGCTGAGTAAGGAGCCCAAGGTGGGACTCAATCCTGAACCCTGGGGTCATGACCCAAGGTTAATGCAGCTGTTTAACCAACTGAGCCATCCAGGCGTCCCAATAATAGGAATTTTAGATTCACAGAAACATTGAGAAGATAGCACAGAGTTCTTAAACAATCTACCCTCAGTTTTCCCTACTATTAACCTCCTATATTATTAGAATGGTACATTTGTTACAATTAATGAACCAACATTGCTACATTTTTACTAACTGTGAGTTCATATTTTATTCAGATTTTTTAGCTTTACCTGATGTCTTTTTCTCCTTCAGGATGCCACATTACATTTAGTTGTCATGTCTCCTTAGACTTTTCTTGGTTGTAACAGTTTCTACCACTTCTTGTGTTTGATAACTTGACAGTTCTGAGGAGTGCTGGTCAAGTATTTTGTCAGATACCCTTCCAGTGGAGTTTTTGTAATGTTTTTTTCTCGATTATACTGAGACTATGCGAGTTGGGGAGGAAGACCACAGGGTAAAGTGTCATTTTCATCACACCATATTAAGGATACATACTATCAACATGATTCATCACTGCTCACATTCACCTTGATCATCTGACTGAGATAGTGTTTATCTATTTCTCCACTACAGAGGTATTCTTTCTGTCTTCCCACAACGCTCCATACTGTATGCTTTGGAAAGAAGTCCACTATGTGTAACCTACATGTAAGGAGTGGGGATTTATAATCTCTTCCTTGAGAGGAGAGTATCTGCATAAATTATTCAAAATTCTTCTGCATGGAGATTTATCTCTTCTCCCTCATTAATTTATTCAATCATATCAATATGGACTTATCGACATTCATTTTATACTGTGGGTTATAATTAAATATTTCTTTATTTTGTTGTTCAAATCGTTCCAGCTTTGGCTATTGGGAACTCTTTCTCTTGGCTCCTGTGTCCCTTTGACACATATCAATTTTTTTTAATTAACATATAATGTATTATTTGTCCCAGGGGTACAGGTCTGTGAATCATCAGGCTTACACACTTCACAGCACTCACCATAGCACATAGCCTCCCCAATGTCCATAACCCAGCCACCCTATACCTACCTCCCCACCGCCCAGCAACCTTCAGTTTGTTTCATGAGATTAAGAGTCTCTTATGGTTTGTCTCCCCCTGATCCCATCTTGTTTCATTTTTTCCCTCCCCATGACCCTCTGCCCTGCCTCTCAAATTCCTCATATCAGAGAGATCATATGATAATTGTCTTCCTCTGATTGACTTATTTTGCTTAGCATAATACCCTTTAGTTCCATCCATGCCATTGCAAATGGCAAGATTTAATTTCCCATTTTTTTTAAACAGTTCTCTACTTTCTGATATTGTGGGTTGCTCTAAACTCATATAGTTCCTGCTCCAGACCTAGGATCAGCCATTTCTCAAAAAGCTCTGTTTCCTTTTATTACAGAGTAGTTTTAGAAACAAAGATTTAGACACTGGGTGTTAGATACCTCTTTTCAGGGTCATTGTTTGAATCTACTCAGTATTTTCTAAGCCTGCCTTTCAGCTTTCATCCTAGATTATCTCCCATTTATCTCCTGACTTGGATCTATTCTTTCTGAGATCTGATTTTATATGCTCTAATTTTTGTGGGAGTGCATCCTCAAGTAACTTTCTAAAAATGAGGTATTTGAGGTAAATTTTCTAAGTCTGGCATACTTTAAAACTTCGTATTCTATCTACACTTATACTTTTTTCTTCTTCTGAATTCCTTTTTAAATTCTAGTTAGTTAACATATAGTGAAATATTGGCTTCAGGAATAGAATTTAGTGAGTGTTCACTTACATATAACACCCAGTGCTCATCACAAGTGCCCTCCTTAATAGGAGGGCATTTAGCCCATCCTCACCCACTTCACTCCATCAACCCTCAGTTCTCTATCATTAAGAGTCTCTTATGATTTGCCTCCCCTCGCTCCTTCTCTTTTTTCCTCCTTCCCATGTTCATCTGTTTTGTTTCCTAAATTCCACATATGAGTGAAATCATATGGTATTTGTCTTTCTCTAACTGACTTATTTCACTTAGCATGATATACTCTAGCACCCTTCATGTCACTGCAAATGGAAAGATTTCATTCTTTTTGATGACTGAATAGTAGTCCAGTGTGCACGTGCGCGCGCACACGTGCACACGCACGTGTGTGTGTGTATCATGTCTTCTTTATCCATTCATTAGTCAATGGACTCTTTCCATAGTTTGGCTATTTCCATAATTTGGCTCTTATTAATAATACCATTATAAACATTGGGGGGCATGTACCCTTCGAATCTGTATTTTTTATCCTTTGGGAAAATACCTACTAGTGCAATTGCTGGATTGTAAGGTAGTTCTATTTTTAACTTTTTGAGGAACCACTATACCATTTTCCAGAGTAGCTGCATCAGTTTGCATTCCCACCAACAGTGCGAGAGGGTTCCCCTTACTCTGCACCCTCACCAACACCTCTTGTTTCCCAGTGTTGTTAATTTTAACCATTCTGACTGGTGTGACATGATATCTCATTGTGGTTTTGATTTGCATTTCCCAGATGATGAGTGATGGTGAGCATCTTTTCATGTCTGTTAGCCATCTCTATGTGTTCTTTGGAAAAGTGTGTATTCATGTGTTCTGTCCATTTCTTTCTTTTCTTTTCTTTTAAGATTTTACTTATTTGTCAGAGAGAGAGAGCACAAATGGGGGGTGGGGGGGCGGCAGGCAGAGGGAGAAGCAGTTCCCTGCTGAGCAAGCTTCTGCCCATTTCTTTCTTTTTTTTTTTTTTTAAAGATTTTATTTATTTATTTGACACAGAGAGAGAGATCACAAGTAGGCAGAGAGGCAGGCAGAGAGAGAGGAGGAAGCAGGCTCTCTGCTGAGCAGAGAGCCCGATGCGGACCTCGATCCCAGGACCCTGAGATCATGACCTGAGCCGAAGGCAGAGGCTTTAACCCACTGAGCCACCCAGGTGCCCTTCTGCCCATTTCTTAACTGGAGTCTATGTATTTTGGGTGTTGAGTTTGATAAGTTCTTTATAGATTTGGATACTAACCCTTTATCAGATATGTCATCTGCAAATATCTTCTCCCATTCTGTAGGCTGCCTTTTAGTTTTGTTGATTGTTTCCTTTGCATTACAGATTTTCCTCAAAAGTCTAGCAATCCTTGAGTCCATTTACTTTTAAGAATGAGGCAGTAGGGGCACCTGGGTGGCTCAGTCATTAAGCATCGGCCTTAGGCTCAGGTCATAATCCCAGGGTCCCAGTATCAAGCCCCCATTGGGCTCCCTGTCCTGCAAGGAGCCTGCTCTTCCCTCTCCCACTCCCCCTGCTGGTGTTCCCTCTCTCTGTGTGTGTCTCTCTCTCCCTGTCAAATAAATAAATAAAATCTTAAAAAAAAAAAAAAAGAATGAGGCAGTAGAAAGATTGACTTTGCACTTGGTATACCTGTGTGGACTTCTAAGACAACAATGCCAGTTCATTGTTCTTCTTAGATGGTCTAGTTATTCTTAGATGGTCTGATAAATTTCTTTATAGAAAACGGCTTTTTCATTTATTATCTTTTTTTTTCCCCTAGAAGGTAAACACCTGCCTGATAATATTTTGCTCTCTGGATTTTGTGAGGAGAGTAGGTGCTTTCTATATGTGGGCTTTACATAATACCCCTGCTTTCAGACCCCAGTCTCTCTCCTGTGTCCTTCCTAACTGGAATTTCCTAATTCTAAGCATTTTGGGTTTCTCTAGATAAGGCTGATGCTGTCCTCCATGGCCACTTTTTTCTGCTCAAAATATATTCTAAGTAGTGGTTCCATTTGCTCTCTTCATCAATCATTAATCCTCCATCCTCTTTCTCTTTCCTAGAAATTTGTTAAAATCACTTGTTTGCTGATGGCTTCCCTTCCTTTCTCTTCAGTGTTGTGGATTTTTACCCCAAACATAAATTTTACTTAAATGAGGTCTTGGGAGGGACTAATAAAAAGCATACAGCTCATCATCTTGGAGAGGAACAAATAATCTCATTTAAATCTTAGAACGACCCTATACCATTCTATTTTACAGATTTAGAAACATTGGCATAAGCAAATAAGCTATTTAGCGATGAAGTGGGGATTAAATCCCAGGAAATCTACTCCAAAACTTCCTGTTCATGTTTTCTCTTTGAATTCACTACAATGGAATCCTAAGGCATTTAAGAACATCCTAGGAGATAACAGAAATATTGTATTTTGGACTATTTCATTTTAAAAGACCTAGAAGATATCTGGTTAAGTATGTGGCTCCTAATTAACCAGTTTGGCAGATGATTCTAAAATGAATCAAGTTATCTCTGCTCTGGATTATTCCACTTTACATCCTCTTATTTAATCATTAGTCACTATATATTATTTAATTTTTAAAAAAGATTTATTTATTTGACAGAGAGAGATACAGCGAAAGAGGGAACACCAGCAGGGGGAGTGGGAGAGGGAGAAGCAGGCTTTCCCGCAGAGCAGGGAGCCCAATGCAGGGCTCCATCCCAGGACCCTGGGATCATGACCTGAGCCGAAGGCAGACACTTAACAACTGAGCCACCCAGGTGCCCCTATATATTATTTAATTTATTTAGGATCTGTTTTTATCTGTTTTAGGTTTTTTAAAAAAGACTATTTATTTATTTATTTTAGAGAGAGTGAGAGAGAGAGCTTGAGTGGGGGAAGAGGCAGAGAGGGAGAAACAGGGAGGGGGAAAGAATCTCAAGCAGACTCCTCACTGAGCACAAGCCCCCACTGGGCTTGATCTCAAGACCCTTAGATCATGACCTGAGCTGAAACTAAGAATTGGAAGCTTAATCGACTGTGCCAACCCAGTGCCCCTAAAAATGTTTTTAATCAGAGAAGTGCAGTGAAAAAGAACAATATCATTTGGCTAAATAAACAATAATAGGAAAGCGGGGTGACTTAATGTGGCATCATAAAATATGTTTGTTCTTTCATCCTTTACCTCAAAGGGTTATTCTTTTTTTTTTTTAATTTATTAGAGAGAGAGAGAGAGAGAGAGAGAGAGCAGCAGGAGGTGTGGGGGTTGAAAGAGGGAGAAGGAGAAGCAGGGTCCCTGCTGAGCTGGGAGCCTGAGGCGAGGCTCAATCCCAGGACCCTGGGATCATGACCTGAGCCAAAGGCAGCCTGTTAACCTACTGAGCCACCCAGACACACCTTGAAGAATTATTCTTAAGGGATTTCTATAAAATGGAATGAATCAGATGGCCATGCTAGTAGCTGGTTAATACTTTCCAGCAAATACTTCTTTGTAAACTCTTAGCTGAGACCTATATGTTTGAATATTGTAATCTATATATTGAAAACCAGAAACCCTATTTTGAATGTTCAGCATGTATCCTGACAACTGACCATTGAGTGAAGTCCTTGATTTTCTGTCCAGTTTTGTCATTGAGAATGAACAAGTCATATTCCTTAGAACCTCAGTTTCCTCATTTCTAAAGTGAAGATGCTAGACCAGATGATCTTTAAGATCTTATGCTTCCAAAAAATTTTGGTTCTATCATCCAGCCCTTCTTATTTTATTTTCGGTAGTTCTTAATATGTCTTTTGATCAATATTTTATAGATATACAATTTACATATGGTTGAATACACAAATTTTAAATATATTGCTTGATGACAACCCAGCTTTCTTGAGCTATAACTAACATATGATGAAATTCATCTGTTAATGTGTACAATTCAATGGTTTCTATTCTGATTTCAGAATTTCCTGAAATCTATTCTGATATTCAGATTTTTTAACCTTTACCATAATCTAATTTAGAAAATCTCCATCCCCACAAAAAAGAAAACTTGTACCCTTTAGCAGCCACTCCTGGTTCTCTTCCTTCCTCCTTCCCTCTCAGCCCTTGACAACCTCTAATCTGCTTTCTATCTTTATGTATTTGTTTATTCTGGATCTTTGATATAAATGGAATTGCACAATATGTAGTCTTTTGTGACTGGCTTTTTTCATTTAGTATAATGTTTTTAAGGTACAGACATGTTACAGAAAGTACCAAGGGGTACCTGGGTGGCTCAGTCAGTTAAGTATCCAACTGTTGGTTTTGGCCCACATCATGATCTCATGGTTGTGGGACTGGGTTCCTGGTTGGGCTCTGTGCTCAGCTGGGAGTCTGCTTGAATATTCTCTGCCTCTGCTCCTGTCCCCACTTCCATGTGTGTGTTCTCTCGCTCTCTCAAATAAATAAATATTAAAAAGAAAAAGAAAAGTACCATTACGTTATTCCTTTTTGTTGCCAAATAGTGTTCCACTTTATGTGTATATTACTTTTTTTCTTTACCTGTTTATTAGTTGATGGACATTTGGGCTGATTCCACTTTTTAGTTATTATGAATCATGCTGCCATGAACATTTATGTAGACATATATTTATATTTTTCTTGGGTAGTTACCTAAGATTGCAGTATCATATGGTAGCTTTGGTTAACATTTTGAGGCATTGCCAAACTATTTTCCAAAGTGGTTGTAATATTTTACATTTCCACCAGCAATGTATGAAGGTTTCCATTTCTCTACATCTTTGCTAACATTTTTTTTGTATTTTTAGTTATAGTTATCCTATTATGTGTGGTATCTCATTGTTTGGTGATTTTTAACAAGATTTATTTATTTCTTTAACAGAGAGAGAAAGAGAGCACACATGAGATGGAGGGGCTAAAGGAGAGGGAGAGAGGATCCCAAGCAGATTCTATGCCTAGCAGGGAGCCCAACATGGGGCTTGACCTCATGCCCCTGAGATCACAACCTGAGCTGAAACCAAGAGTGGGACACTCTACCAACTTTGCCCCTGTTCAATGATTTTTTTTTTATACATCTACACCTTTGTGGCCTCCACCTAGATAAAGATATCTGACATTTTCATTGTCCTGAAAGTGTTTTTGCACCTTTTTTTAGTAAACATCAGTTGTTTGTCCCTAGGTAACCACATTTCTGACTTCTCCCACCATTGATTAGTTTGGCCTGTTCTTGAACTTAATAGAAATGGAATCAAACAGTATATGTGACTTATGCGTCAAAGTACATGAATGTTCATAGCAGCATTATTCATAATAATTAAAAAGTGGAAGAAACTTAAATGTCCATTAACTGATGAGAATGGATAGATGACATATAGTAGATTTATAAAATCGAATACACTTTGTCCTTAGAAAGGAAAGAAGTACTCACACACACTTTTGTATATGGCTTCTTTTTACCAATGTAATGACTTTGAGATTTATCCATGTGTGTATCAACAGTGGATACTGTCCCAGTGGATACTGGAATAGCATTCCTTTTATTGCTGAACAGTATTCCACTGCAAGTAGATCCTTCACAGTTCTTGACAAAATGACACTCAAGAAACATCTATGATTGTTTATAAAATCTCTTATCAATCTAGGAACAGAGGGCATCTACCCAAAGTGATGAAAAATGATGTATCAGAGGACCTTTGGTAAGCATCACACTGAATAGTAAAACTGGTAAAGCATTCTCATTTATGCTTTACATTATGTCATGCTTTACATTATGCACAATATGCATATATTATGTCAGGGATGGTCCTTAGTTTGAATTGCATTAATGGCTGTAAGAAACTATCCTCAAAATTTCAGTGGCTTAACAAGATAGAAGTTTATTTATTGCTAATAGAACAGTACAATATGGATATGCCTTATTAGCAGGGGGCTGTTCTAGAGCTCATTTGGAGACCCAGGCTTTTTCTGTATTGTGACTCTGTCAGCCTTTAAGACATCAGAGTTCTCTGCATCTAGCCGCCAGAGCAAGAAATAGTGGTAAAAGCATTCCTCTTAATTAGCTTTGCCTAGAAGTGACACAAATCATTTTTGCTTACAACTGCAATTATACCCCATGGACTTTTGAATTTAAATTATCGACTAAATTTAAATTAAGCTATAAACTAAAATCATGAGTACATTTAATACTAGCCCAATTAAATGTTCTTTTCTGAAGCTATGTCTTGTAGAATAGAAATCTGAATCAAACAGTTTTGCTGAGTTTTGAAGAAGAAAATAGAATACTTCAGTTCATGAGTTGGAAGGCAAAGGCGAAGACTGAGCAGCACAATTTAACGTTATAGTCAGAAGATATCCCATATTGTAATAGCAATATTAAAACTGTGACTATAGCTTCTAAAAGCCTCACAGTTTTTAGACAAGTCTGAAATCTTGTTATAGTTTAGTATGAGTTGTTACATTCATCCTCACTTGACGTTTCTTCCCTATTCTTAATGATTAACAATATCCATGGTTCCCAAACTGTTTGCTGAGATACACCATGCATTCCATTGAACTTACAGGGTGAGAATATTTTACATTTTCTTTTCTTTTTTAAATTTATTTTAATTTTTTTAAAAGACTTTTTTATTTATTTGGCAGAGACAGTGAGAGAGGGAACACAAGCTAGGGGAGTGGGAGAGGGAGAAGCAGGCTTTCCACGGAGTGGGGAGCCGGATGTGGGGCTCGATCCCAGGACCTGGGGACCATGACCTGAGCCAAAGGCAGATGCTTAACAACCGAGCCACCCAGG
Source organism: Ailurus styani (assembly GCA_002007465.1). NCBI lineage: Eukaryota > Metazoa > Chordata > Mammalia > Carnivora > Ailuridae > Ailurus > Ailurus styani. The sequence goes on along the minus strand of LNAC01000394.1, from coordinate 387,357 downwards.
TACCCCTATTTTACATTTTCAAGATGGACCCAATGTATCTGTGGGGATACCACACAAACTATGATATTAAGTGTGAGCCTAACAATAATAAACAGTAATTGTAGGGTATTTCTTTTACCTAGAATGATTAGTTATGTTGAGCATCTTTTCTTGTGCCTATTGGCCATCTGTACATCTTCTTCAGAGAAATGTCTATTCAAGTCTTTGTTGATGTTTAATTTGGGTTTTGTTGTTGTTGTTGAATTGCTGGAGTTCTTTATATATCCTGGATATTAATCTCTCATCAGATGTATGATTTCCCAGTATTTTCTCCCATTTTGTGGGTTGCCTTTTCACTTTTTTGGTTGTGTCCTTTGATGCACCGAAGTTTTTAATTTTGATATAGTCCAATTTATTTTTTCTTCTGTTGCCTGTGCTTCTGGTGTCATATCTAAGAAATCCTTCTTGAACTCTAAATTGAATAATGTTTTCTTGTAAGAGGTTACATTTAGGTCTTCGGTCTATTTTGAATTAATTTTTCCTTATGGTGTGCATGGTGTATGAAGGTCCAACTTCATTCTTTTGCACGTGAATATCTGGTTTTCTTTCTTTCTTTCTTTTAAGTTTTTATTTATTTATTTTAGAGAGAGAGAGAGCATGAGTGGAGGGGGAGGGGTGGAGCAGGAGGGAGAGGGAGAGGGAGAGGGACAAGCAGACTCTGCGCTGAGCTCAGAGTGCCAGGTTGGCTTGCTTTTAGGACCCTGAGATCAGGACCTGAGCTGACACCAAGAGCTGGACTCTTCACCAGCTGAGCCACCCATGGTTTTCCCAACACCATTTGTTGGAATAGTGCTGAACAGTCTTGGCACTCTGGTCAAAAATCATTTGACTATGTTATGCAAGGGGTTGTTTCTGAGCTGTTTATTCTGTGCCATTGTTATATGTATCTGTTTTTATGACAGTACCACACTATTTTGGTTACTGCTTGGTAATAAGTTTTGAAATCAGGAAGTGTCAAACCTCTGATTTTGTTATTCTTTTTCAAGATTGTTTTGGGTATTTGGGGTCCTTGGAAATTCCGAATGAATTTTAGGACGGATTTTTCTCTTTCCACAAAAACACCATTGGGATTTTAATAGGATAGTTCCTGGAATATTATAAATGTTAACTGCAATTATTACTGTTACTATTATTAAGTTTAAAACCATTCTGGTGACCTGGCATTCCTATATTACAGTACTTGGGGAAAAATTACTGAAACAAACAAGTAAATAAAGTATTTGACTTAAGCTCCTGTAAACTTTTTAAAAACATAACTTTATTGAAGTATAATGTATATACAACAAGTTGCATTCTTTTATTTATTTATTTATTTTTAAAGATTTTATTTATTTATTTGACAGAGAGAGATCACAAGTAGGCAGAGAGGCAGGCAGAGAGGCAGGCAGAGAGGCAGGCAGAGAGGCAGGCAGAGAGAGAGAGAGAGGAGGAAGCAGGCTCCCTGCTCAGCAGGGAGCCCGATGCCGGCCTCAATCCCAGGACTCTGAGATCATGACCTGAGCCAAAGGCAGAAGCTTTAACCCACTGAGCCACCCAGGCGCTCAGTTGCATTCTTTTAAAGGACAATTTGTTGAGTTTAGATAGTTATATATGCCTGTGAAAACACCACATAATCAAGATACTGAACATTTCCATCGTCTTCCTTCCCCCTAAATTTCCTCATGCCTTTGTATTGTCTATCCTTCCTGCTCCTGGCTTTAGGTAATCCCTCATCTGTTTTATGTCACTATATATTAGAGTGCATTCTCTTGCATTTTATGTAAATGGCATCATATAATGTTTACTCTTTTTTGTGTCTGGCTTCTTTTACTCAGCATAATGATTTGGAGGTTTATCTATGTTCTTTATCCAGATATATATCAAGATTTCATTAATTTTTGTTGTGAACATTTTGGAGAATATTCTTCTTGCCTTTTTTTATACCTGTACTGTTTTTAATAAAAGTTATACTATATACACTACTCTATATTTTGGTTTTCCCACTTGACATGGGTCTTTTTATTTTAATAAGTATAGAGCTACACTGTCATTTTAGATAGCTGTAAAGCATTCTGTTGCATCAGTGCACAATACACTGAAACTAGCCATTTAGCTGTTGTTAGACCTTTAGGTTGTTTCCACTTTTGCTTTTTATGATTAATAGTACAGTGGAAATCATTGTCCAAATATAATTACACATTTCTCTAATCATTTCTTTATGATAAACTCTGAGGAAAATCGCTGACTCTTAAAAAAATAAGTTTTAGGGCGCCTGGGTGGCTCAGTGGATTAAAGCCTCTGCTTTCGACTCAGGTCATGATCTCAGGGTCCTGGGATCAAGCCCTGCATCAGGTTCCCTGCTCAGCAGGGAGCCTGCTTCCCCCTTTCTCTCTCTGCCTGCCTCTCTGCCTCCTTGTGATCTCTCTCCCTCTGTGAAATAAATAAATAAAATCTTTAAAAAAAATAAGTTTTAAAGAATTTAGATACTTGTTGCTAAATTGCCTTCTAGCTCTTTTTTGTTTGTTTTACCAGCTTTGTGTCCTTGGGCATGTTACTTAAACTTTTTGAGCATCAGTTTCATCATCCATTAGATGGAGATAATGTGAAAATATATTATTTTAAAGCAGCTATTATTACTGAAAAAAAAAAAAGTTTTTCCAGTTCATGTTCCTACCTGGAATGTTTGAGAGTTTGTGGCTTCTCAGCTGGTCAAATACTTACATAGGTTATTATCATTAAAGAAAGTCTTTGCCAATCTGATCAATCTGATCAAAAGAAAAAATACATCTTTTGTGAACTGTCTTTCATGATTATGGTCTTAAATAGTTTTCAAACACTGGCATGAATAATAGGACACCACGTTTTTAAAGTATATGCTAACAATTAGGAATGAAAGACAGATGATTATGCCATAAGTAAATTCAATAAATTTGGTATCTTCCTTTATATATTTGTGAATTCATGCTGTTGGCATTCATTGTAAGGACATCAGATTCAGTGTGTTTAAAGGATTCAGCATAAGTCAACTTTAAAGATGTATTTTGCTATTATTACTTTTCCTTAATGGCCTGGCTCTTTATGGAACCTCGATGCTAATGAAATGAAGCTGAGCTGCAGAAGCCCAAATTTATTTAATCTGTGTGTGTGTGTGTGTGTGTGTGTGTGTGTGTGTGTGTGTGTGTGTGTGTGTGTGTGTAGAAAAAGAACTGTGGGGCTAAGATGTTTTCATCAGGTTATATTTCCAGGAAATACACTTGTCAGATTGTCCCTGGTAATTTTACATCATCAACATGACTAAATGTAATCAAGCTATTTACTCAAGAGCTTTTTAAAAATTTTAACGCTTAACTCTGAATGGAGGTAGGGGAAGTAGGAATAGAAGGTGGAAAGAGAATGGAAAAGAAGTATATAGAATGTATCTGTTTTGGCTTTATCCTTGGAGTTCACAAACTTTCTGAAGGGAGACGTTCCTGACTCCTCTTCTGCGATGGAATAGAAATGGGCACCATTTCCATCTTGGGCCACCAAGAAGGAACCTCCTGGCCACCTTCATCCTCCCCCATCATCATGTATGTGACAAAAACAAAATAAAACCAAACCAAACCAAAACACAAAGCAATCCTTCTCTCTCCTCCACCATTCTGCAGACTTAAGAAATTATTCTATTAAAATGCCTTGGGTGCCTGGGTGGCTCAGTGGGTTAAAGCCTCTGCTTACGGCTCAGGTCATGATCTCAGGGTCCTGGGATTGAGGCCCGCATCAGGCTCCCTGCTCAGTGGGGAGCCTGCTTCCCCCGCTCTCTCTGCCTGCCTCTCTGCCTACTTGTGATCTCTCTCCCTCTGTGAAATAAATAAATAAAATCTTTAAAAAAAAATAAAATGCCTTTACATCTTAATGTGAATTATAGTAATAAGGCATTCAATTTTCAACTCTTTAATAAGGTTGTTTACTGACTGGTGACCCAGTACTGATAATGGAGCAAATGTTCTTTTGAAAGAGGAAAAGTTCGATTCAGTGTCACAGGGGAGAGAGAATTTTGGGCATGTGTCCTTGGCAATTGTCTAATTTCTTTGTGCCCCAGTTTTCCCATATATATTATACATATATGTTTATTTATGAATTTTACTTAAGAGATGCATAGCACACAATTTACAAATTATAATAAAATAGAAAATACTCTTTTTTTTCAATTTTCACTATCATTTTATTGTATATGTTGTAAAAAATATTACAGTGACTAGAGAACTAATTGAAATGGTTTAAAAAATACTTTTTCTTATTTCCATACACAGCAGACTATAGATTGTTTTCAAGTGATAGGTCAACACTGAATTTGACAATTCATTCTTAAGAGTATCTAAAACTATTATGCCCAGGCTAAGAACCAAGGAGATATTATATGCATTGGCTTTATTTTTTTAATATAACCTACTATCTTCAGTTGGACTTTTATCCTGCCTTATGCCAGGGCCCATTTTTTCAAAAGAAGTGTTTGCATGTGTGACTTTTCAAGAGTCATTATTTACTGAAATGGTGAATGGAGAAAAGATGAGGAGAGAAAAATATCATGCATTCATGCTGTCTTTGATCTAAAGCTAAATGACTCATACTATTCAACTTTGCAAGTTAATAAATCACAAGTGGAATTATATTGTGGAAAATACTCTTTTTTAAAAAAGATTTTATTTATTTATTTGAGAGAGAGAGAGAAAATGAGTTGGGGGTGGTGCAGAGGGAGAGGGAGAAGCAGACTCCCCACTGAGCAGGGAGCCTGATACCAGGCTCCATCCCAGGTCTCTGGGATCATGGCCTGAGCCAAAGGCAGATGATTAACTGACTGAGCCACCCAGATGCCCCAGAAAATACTCTTTATTTTAAATTCCATATAGCCAATTGATTCTCACGAGATGCTGATTTTTGTCAAATGCATGCATCCATAACCAACCTATGGTTGCAACTCAACTATGATTTTACAATTTTTGTGCTATTTGTCATGTAACAGCTACAGATAGATATGACACACTTTTAAGTTTAGTCTGAGTTATTAACATTTTATGCAACACTTCTAAGGTCTAGATAGATAACAAAAACAATAAATAAAGACCTGATTTGCTAGTTTCCATGATGTAAATATTTCCATTGTGGCTGATGGAAGCTATTGACATGATGGCACTGAATATGGAATTGGGAAGGGATATATAATAATGCACTGTAACATACTGTTTTCACCAAATAAAATAGATATAAATAACTTCCCAAAGCATAGATAATAGTAAAAATAATTAGGAATTGAAGAGTTTTGCATCTTTGTCATCTTTATTTTTAAATATAATTTAACTGTAAATTTATATAAATTAACTTTTTAAAAGATTTTATTTATTTTATTATTTTTAAAGATTTTATTTATTTATTTGACAGAGTGAGAGAGATTACAAGTAGGCAGAGAGGCAGGCAAAAAGAGAGGAAGAAGCAGGCTCCCCGCTGAGCAGGCAGCCAGATGCGGGGCTTGATCCCAGGACCCTGAGACTATGACCTGAGCCGAAGGCAGAGGCTTTAACCCACTGAGCCATCCAGGTGCCCCAAGATTTTATTTATTTTAGAGAGAGAGAGAGGAAGAAGGGGGGAAGAGCACATGAGTGGGAAACGGCACAGAGGGAAAGGGAGAGAATCTGAAGCAGACTCCTTGCTGAGCTTGGAGCCTGACATGGGGCTCAGTCTTATGACTCTGAGATCATGACCTCAGTCGAAACCAAGAGCTGGTCCCTTAACCAACTGAGCCACCCAGGTGCCCCCATATAAATTAATTTTTAATAATGGTATATTAAATAACTGGCTTGTAATATTCCTGAAAGTTACAGTGAGCTCTTATGAGCTGGTAGGAGTTGGACATAGCAAACCGCTGACTCCTTCCCAGAGGCCTCCATATTCTTGCTCCAGTCTGGACTGGTTGATTTCTGGGATTACTGTGGGGTTATCATTTCAAGACTTACTTTTTTAATATTCCTCTTATTTTCCTCTTTGCTTTATTACTTCCTCATCTTGCTGGAGAACACCTGCAAGTAACTTGCAAAGAAGTTACCTTTATATATGTGGTGGGTAAATTTTCTGAGTCCTTGCTTGCTTGATGACATGCTTATTTTCTCCTCTTATACTTAATTGAAAATTTCAGTTGAAAATAATTTTCCCTCAAAAATCTGAAGGGCTTGCCCTGTTGACTTTTAGAAACTTGGGCCGCTAATAAGCAAGTACGTACATACTCTCTTACACTCTGGAAGATTTTAGGATCTTTTCTTCATCTTTGTGTTCTGAAATTTCATAGAGATGTGTCTAGGACTATGTCTTTTTTCATTCATTTTGTAAGATACTTGGTGGGACTTCTCAAAGTGAAGATCAATGTCCCTCTTTTTATACAGGATATTTGATAATCTTCTTTTCTCCAGTTTTTCTCTTTTTTTTTCCTGGAAACTTAGCGATCAAATGTGAGGCTTCTCAGATGGACTCTCTCTCTTTTACACATCTCATATTTTTTCTACATTGTCTTTTGTTCTTGATCCTGGGGGATTTTCCTCAACATATCTTCTAACTCTCTACTAAATTTCAGTGTAGACAATCATATATTTTAATTTTCAAAGTGATTTCTTATTCACAAATTGTTTTTTTTCTCACAGCATCCTATTCTTTTCTTTTCTCTTTTCTTTTTCCTTTTCTTTTCTTAGTATCCTTTTATTTTATGGACCCAATATTTTCTGAAGTCTCCCTGAGGATATGATTATAACTTTAAAAGATTTTTTCCCCTCCTTGATTATCTTTATATTTTCTAGGGCCATTTTTCTCTTTATTTTGATTTTTTTCTCAAGTTTCTAAATTTGTGAATACTTGATAGTGTATTGATTTCTACTTTGTGTAATTAATAAAAGGGTATAATTGGACAAATGACAAAATATGTATATTTTTGATATTCATAGTTTTATTTTTAGTAGTATTGATAACTAGCATATATTGAACACCATTTATGTGCCAGGCATATGTTTATCTGCTCTACATTTTTAAATTCAATTGTCACAACAAACATTTGAAGTAGACAATATTATATTTCCATTTTATAGATAAGGAAACAGATCCACTGAGGTTAAGCAACTTGCCCTTGATTGCATAGTTAGTAGGTGGCAAGATTCTGACAGGCTGAGGATCCAGAGTGAGTGTGTGGGGTTTTTGTTTTGTTTTCTTTTTGTTTTGTTTTTTTTTTAGTAGGCTCCATGCTTAGTGTGGAGCCCAATGCAGGGTTTGAACTCATGACCCTGAGATCAAGACCTGAGCTGAGATCAAGAGTCAGAAGCTGACTGAGTCACCCAGGTGTCCCCGAGTGAGTGTTCTCAACCATGAGTAATAGCAGTGATATAGTAGAGAAAGATTAGAAATAGGCCTAATTATTAATAGTGCTTATATCTGAGTTGTATAATACTGAGTACTATCTTTGTGAATTTCCTTTTATTTAAATCAAAAATATTTGGAATCATGGGGACATATAAATTTTAAAATTTCTATTTTTGTATTGAGATAGAAATCACATACCAGGGGATAGAGTCTTGCATCAGGCTCCCTGCTCAGCAGGGGGTCTGCTTCTCTTTCTCCCTCTGCCTCTCACCCCTACCCCCGCTTGAGCTCTCTCTCTCTCAAATAAATAAATAAAATCTTTTTTAAAAATTAAAAAACAATGTTTAAATTTGGGGCACCTGGGTGGGTCAGTCAGTTAGTGTCTGACTTCGGCTCAGGTCATGATCTTGGAGTCCTGGGATGGAGCCTTGCATTGGGCTCCCTGCTCAGCAGGGATTTGGCTTCTCCCTCTGTGCTCATGCTCTCCTTCTCTTCCTCTCTCTCAAATATATAAATAAAATATTTTCAAAAATGTTCAAAAAAATCACATACCATAAAATTTACCTACAGAAGTGTACAATTCAGTGGTTTTTATACATTCACAAAGTTGCATGACCTCACTAATTCTAGAACATTTTTGTCACCCCAAAAAAGAAATCCTCTGACCATTAAGCAGTCACTTTTCATTCTCTCTTCTCCCCAGCCACTGCCAATGAGTTGTCTACTTTCTATCTTTATGGGTATACTTATTATGGTAAATAAATAAATGGAATCATATGATATGTGGCCTTTTGTGTTTGGTCTCTCACTTAACATAATTGTTATCTACCACCTCAGACAGCTAAAAAATTAAAAATTAAAAAAGTTTAAAAATTGTCTTTGACTTTTTTGATAAATGCCCCTAGGAAAATGTTGTTAGCCCTGGATGAGCTCTGAGTTAGGTCAAATAGAGGGCCTTCTGAGTGGGGATTTCCAGGGAACCACCAGACAGATTTCTGTGGTAGGGTTTTATAGGAGTTCTAACCCCTTATTTCCTTCAAGAGGCTACCAGATTGTGGGTCGTTCATTTTCCAGGCTTACTGTGGAGATTCTCACACAGTTGACCCTTGAGCAATATGGATTTGAATGGCATGGGTCCACTTATACATGATTTAAAAAAAAATACATATATATATATATATATATATATAGTATAGTACTCTAAAGGTATTTTCTCTTATGGTTTTCTTATAATATTTCCTGTTCTGTCACTTACATTATTATAAGAATACAGTATATATTGGGATGCTTGGGTGGCGCAGTTGGTTAAGCAGCTGCCTTCAGCTCAGGTCATGATCCCAGTATCCTGGGATGGAGTCTCGAATTGGGCTCCATGCTCGACTGGGAGCCTGCTTCTCCCTCTGCCTCTGCCTGCCACTCTGTCTGCTTGTGCTCTCTCTCTCTCTGACAAGTAAATAAACAAAATCTTAAAAAAAAGAATACAGTATATAATACATGTAATGTATAAAACACATAATGTGTTAATCAACTACTTATGTTATTGGTAAGGCTTCTGGTCAACATAGGCTATTAGTAGTTGAATCTTTGGGGAGTCAAAAGTTATACACGGGTTTTCAATGCATAAGGTTCAGTGCCCATTGCCCATGAGCTGCTCAAATGTCAACTGTATACTCTTTACCCAGAAACCACAGATGTTAGTTAGCATCTTATCATCGCTTTATTCTTGCACGTGTGGGATAAAGATAAACACTTTCCCCCCTGAAATTTGGAAGAGTAAGTTGTGGACATGATACCCTTTTATTCCTAAATAATTCTATATTTATTTCTTCAAAAACAAGGACAAAAAGTACAATTATCTAAATTAGGAAATTAATATTGATATAAAATTATTCTCTAATCTACAGATTTTATTAAAGTTTTACCAATGTTTTCCCTAATGTTATTTAGCAAAGAAAATAACATTTTCTCTGGTGAAGGATCTGGTCCAAGGTCACTTGCTATAGTTAGCAGTCATTTCCATTCCTTTTTGTCTTTTTACGTGATTTTGTTTTAGGTGTGTCTCCTGTGAGTAGAATATAGCTGGATTAATTTTTTTTAAACTCACCCTAAAATTCCTTGAGTTTTATTAAGGTAATGTAACCCATTCATATTATTGCTGTTACTAATTGATATGGACTTTCCCCGATATCATTTATATTTTCTGCTTATTAAATATTATCTTATTGTTTCTTTCCTTCTTTATTTCTCTTTTCTGTCTCTTACTGAGTTAATGTGTTTTCTTTTTTTTTTTTAATTTTATTTTTATTCTTTGCCCAAGGGGTACAGGTCTGTGAATCATCAGGCTTACATCTTTCACAGCATGCACCAAAGCACAAACCCTCCCCAATGTCCATAACCCATCCACCCTATCCCTACCCTCCCACCCCCCAGTAACCCTCAGTTTGTTTTGTGAGATTAGGAGTCTCTTATGGTTTGTCTCCTTCCCCATCCCATCTTGTTTCATTATTTTTCCCTCCCTACCCCCCACGACCCCCCACCCTGCCCCTCAAGTTCCTCATATCAGAGAGATCATATGATAATTGTCTTTCTCTGATTGACTTATTTCGCTCAGCATAATACCCTCCAGTTCCATCCATGTCGTTGCAAACGGGAAGATTTCGTTTCTTTTGGTAGCTGCATAGTATTCCATTGTATTTATATATACCACATCTTCTTACACAAAGGTAGTGATCCTCAGGGGCATGTGCACCCGAATGTTTATAGCAGCAATGTCCGCAATAGCCAAACTATGGAAAGAACCTAATGTGTTTTCTTTGTTCAATTTTTTTTTTAGTGATTTGAAGATTGACTATTCTTTTTCTATTCTTATAATGGTTGCCCTTAATTCTTTAACATATATGCTTAAATTTTTATTTTTTTCTTGGAACCCAGGATTAATAATTATCTACATTTCCCCCTTAACAAGGTAATAGTTTTAGCAAGCCCTATCTTACTTTTTCCACCCTTTTCTGCTATCTCTGATATTGAATTCACTTAAGATTTTTATTTCCAGATTGCCATTTAAAGAACAATTAATAAATCAATAAGTTTATACTTTTTAATACTTTACTGTTTTTTTGCTCACCATTGTTTCATATATCCATGTTTGTATTCTTCATTTTGTTAGACTTGACCTCCAAGTAATTCATTCTGTAATAATCTGATGTCGTTAGCTTTTCTAAGTTCCTGAATATGTGAAAATAGTTCTCATCCCCCCCACTCATATTGAATGCTAATTTTGTTGGCTATATAATTCTAAATTAAAAATTTCCTTGAGACGTTTGTCTTCTAGCATCCAGATGGCTAATGAGAAGTCTTACTTCAATCTGATTTTTGCTCCTTTGTAAGCAAAGTATTTTTTCATTCTTTTACAGGTGTTATACAATTTCACAACGGTGAGTTTGAATATGGGTCTTAAAGAAGTCATCTTATTGGGCACTTGTCAATTTCAGTTTAAAGACTTGTACCTTTCTTCAGCTGTAGGAAATAATTCGAACTATCATGAACTTCCTCTTACTTAGAATATCATAATATGTAGTCTCCTAACTAGTCTCTTTCATCTGTTTATGTTCTCCACAAAACAGCTGAAGTGCCTTTGAAAAAAATCTTTATTATGGAAAATTTCAAACACATAAAAGTGGAGAGAATGGAATAATCAACCTCTATGATCCCATTACCCAGTTGCAACAGTTCTCAACTCAAAACAGTGTTATTTCACCTTTACCTTCCTTTCTTACCTTCTGATTATGGTCACGGAAATCCCAGATATCACATCATTTCATATGTATATATGTCTCTGTTTTGAAAACATAACCAGGGCTCCTGGATGGCTTGGTGGGTTAAGCCTCTGCCTTCTGCTCAGGTCATGATCTCAGGGTCAGGTCATGACTCAGGGATAGAGTCCTGCATTGGGCACTCTGCTCAGCAGGGAGCCTGCTTCCCCCTTTCCCTCTGCCTGCCTCTCTGCCTACTTGTGATCTCTCTCTCTCTCTGTCAAATAAATAAATAAAATCTTTAAAAAAATGCAGAATGCCATTAATACATTTAAAAACAATATAGTCAGATATCCAACTAGTAAATTTTTTTACTTGCCTTATTTTAAAAAAATGTATTCAAGACAGAGTCTAACTAAGATCCATACATACAGATGGTCAATATGTTCCTTTGTTCTCCTTTAATCTATATGACTGGACCCTCTCCTCCCCTATTTTTTTTTTTGCAATTTTTTGATTGACTAAATCAGCGTGTTTGTTATATAGAGTGTTTTATAGGATAGGTTTGTGATTCCTGATAATTTCTTAGATCCATTAATTCACTAGGGTTGCATAAAATGATATTTCAGTTCTATAATTCCTCCTTATTTATTATCTAGAATACTTTTTTTTTAAGATTTATATTTATTTATTTGACAGAGAGAGAGAGAGAGAGAGAGAGAGAGAGAGAGAGAGAGAGATCACAAGTAGGCAGAAAGGCAGGCAGAGAGAGGGGGAAGCAGGCTCCCTGCTGAGCAGAGAGCCCAATGCAGGACTTGATCCCAGGACCTTGAGATCAAGACCTGAGCCAAAGGCAGAGGCTTAGCCCACTGAGCCTCCCAGGCGCCCTAGCTAGAATACTTCTGTGAGAAACTTTTTTTTCACTCATTATTTAGTTACCCTGAAATACAAATTATATAGGAAAGACAGGATAAATGCTTGATTTTTTTTCCTTTTATTTTTCTATCAGTTTCAAAATAATGAGCTGTCTTCCTAGTATCCTTCAGTAACTGGTGAGTTATTTTTCATTTTTAAGTTATTTTTTGTTATCATTATAAACTTATGGATTTGAAATGTGTGATGTAGTTCAATCCACAGTAGTTATTCTTATTGAAACTCAAATTGTTCCATTTTTGACCAGCACCCTTCTTTTCAGGAGGGTGCCTTGAGCCATTTATTTATTTATTTATGATTTTTTTTTTAAAGATTCATTGATTTATTTTAGAGAGAGAGAGAGAAAGAGAGAGAGGGAGAGCCTGTGAACAGGGAAAGGGGCAGAAGAAGAGGGAGAGGGAGAGAAGCAGATTCTCTGCTGAGATGTGAGCCTGATGCAGGGCTTGATCCTAGGACCCTGAGATCATGACCTGAGCTGAAATCAAGAGTCAGTTGCATAATGGATTGAGCCACCCAGGTGCCCCCAGGGAAGTTCTTGAGCACTTTTGATAGGACTCTGGTAGTCTTTGATAGCTTTGGTAACAAGATATTCCAGGCTCATCTTGTACTTTTACTGCTTTAGAACTGGAATAACCATTACTATCAGAAGCTCTTGCTTTTTGTGGAAAGTGGTATCTAGCGACCATAATCCGGGCACCAGGAGCACTCTGCTATAGAGTTTATTATTTTTTCAGGTACTGTCAAGTTCAAGACCAGGAAAATTTAATACCTTTTTTTGTAAGATAAAATACATTATGAGTTGTGGTGAGCACTGTGTGTTATATGAGAATGATGAATCACAGACCTGTACCCCTGAAACAAATAATATATTATATGTTAATAATAAAAATACATTATGAGATTATGCTGATGTTTGCAGTTTAAATTTAGGACACAGGCTTTTCATTAATCTCATGTGTTTTACTACTGTATATATTTTCTCCATGCCAAAAAATTCTAGTTCCCATTGACACTGCACCAACGTACTAATTCAGTTGGTTTATTCCACAACATACACTCAAGAGTCTCAATGTAACAATACCAAAACAACCGCTAACAAAATGAATACTGAGAACAGTTTAAGACTTTTAATTTTGTTTCAATTCTGTTTTCTTTCCAGTATATTGTACGAATGATAAATAGTTAAAATACATTTTAAAGCACTTGCAAATGTTCTTTTCCGTGTGACTGTGCTGCAAATTCAGTACTTAGATAAATTTATTTTGTTTTGCTTTCAATTTTTAGAGATTGGTTTTTAAATAAAATTTTATTTTATAGTTATGAATTACATTTATATAACATCAAGGTTAAATTAATAAAATAAGATGTATTTAAAAAATCTTAGTTTCTAGGGCGCCTGGGTGGCTCAGTGGGTTAAAGCCTCTGCTTTCGGCTCAGGTCATGATCTCAGCGTCCTGGGATCGAGGCCCGCATCGGGCTCTCTGCTCAGCAGGGAGCCTGCTTCCTTCTCTGCCTGCCTCTCTGCCTACTTGTAATCTCTCTCTGTGTGTCAAATAAATAAATAAAATCTTTAAAAAAAAAAAATAAATAAAATAAAATAAAAAATCTTAGTTTCTAAACTTGTTTACTCCATCACCCTGTTCTCTCACTCCCCATGTAGATAACCATTTTCAAAATGTATCCTTTCATTAAAAAATAAATATGTATTATATTTCCTAGCTTTGAAATAATATGCATACTGACATATACACACATATATATGCATGTATGTGTGCAAATACAGAAAAGATTTCTAGGTTCAGCTATTAGATAAGTGGTAGCATATATACACTACATTGATCTTCTAGAAGTGCCAATATAGTCATGTTGCTCACTCCTTGGTCTAGAACTATTCAGTAAATTTTCATTGTTCTTAGGGTTAAGAAAAAAATCTTCAAATGATCTTCATGGTCTGGCATCTGTTTATTTGACCACTTGATTTTAAACCAAGCAACTCTCTTTGCTCTGTGTACTGTAGCCACTTGAGGCTTCTTCCAGTTCCTCGAACATTCTCTATTCCTTTCTGCATTAGGATGCTTTCTCATGCCGTTCTCTCTGTTTGGAAGGTTTTCTCCTCTCCCATTCAATTTAGGTAATTTCTACTTATTCTTCAAATTTAAATTTAAAAGTCACTTCTTCAGAGAAACTTTGCCTCATCAGATTAGAAATAGGCCCTCACTGTTATAAATTTTCTTAATATTTCATACTTTACCACAGTATTTATCATAATTGTAATTTAAAAATGTTAATGGAAAATTTCAAACTTAGAAAAAGGTTGAGAGAATAGTATAATAAATTCCTGCATTTATATCACCCAATTTTAACAATTAACTCAATTTCAGGCTTGTTTGAACTATATGCCATCCTCTGAGTACTTTGAAGGAAATCTTAGACACTGTAAAATTTAATTACTAATATTTTGGCATTATAATTATCATCTGATAACTAACTGTGAACTCTATTGTTCACTGACTATCTCTATTGCAGAATGTAAATTCCCTGAGTTCAGGGATTTGATTGTCTTGTTCTAGGTCAGTGCTGTGAATGAATGGATTGTTACAGATTACTGGAGAAAACACGAATATGCATTTAGCATATTGAGAATTCAGCACAGCATTTGTCATGTTCTCTCACTGAATCTTTGATGGCCTAGAATTAAGAACAATTAAGTGGATCCATTTCTTTTTGATTGATTGCAGTCACATGGATTAATGAGATTATGGTTTTTAGTGGTGGGTTCTCGCCACGGTCTGCCCTTGTTCCGTATATATGGATATATATATTCCATATCTATATATATTTAATCAATGGCTTGGATGAGTAGAGAGAGGACAATTTTCTCAAATATGGGAGGCATTTTCCAATACTGGAAAACAGAATCAGAACCCAGAAATGATTTTGACAGCCTTAGGTAACAGACAAAACCAGTAAGAGAAATTTATTTATTTATTTATTATTATTTTTTTTAAGATTTTATTTATTCATTTGACACACAGAGAGAGATTACAAGTAGACAGAGAGGCAGGCAGAGAGAGGAGGAAGCAGGCTCCCCGCTGAGGAGGAAGCAGGCTCCCCGCTGAGCAGAGAGCCCGATGTGGGCCTCGATCCCAGGACCCTGAGATCATGACCTGAGCCGAAGGCAGCGGCTTTAACCCACTGAGCCACCCAGGCGCCCACAGTAAGAGAAATTTAGTAGTAGTAACTTAACAGTCTTATACTTAGGGCCAAAAGACACAGTTGCAGGAGCTTATGATGGGGGAACATGTGGCTTAGCGACAGCATGTGCTAAAAATACCCAGTGTCCACAGTGTAGTCACTCTGGTGAGAAGATAATTCAAACTGGATTTTCAGCATCATAAGGGTAGTGTGACAATTCTAGCCTTCCCACTTCCATTGGGTCCTGTGCTGACACTGTATTGAACACAGAGCCTTATGCCCCTCAAAAGTTTTAAGACCACTTGAATTCACTCCAGTTATTATTATTTTAAATTATCTCATACATTTTTGTGGGGGGAAACACCTATTAAAAATGAAACGCATATACTCTAATAATTTCACTTACAGTATTTTGTTTTACAGATATATCTGCAACAGTTTGCAGACACACACACACACATACACACACGACTAGTCATTATCACATTGCTTATAAAGCAAAAACATTGGAAACAACTTAATGTCTACAACAGGGAATGCATCCATGCAGGGTTATATTATACAGTCCTTAAAAATGAATAAGGTATATTTTGTAAGAAATAAATTCCAAAATATATTGTTAGGCCAACAAAAGCAATTTGGAGAATAATGTATATAGCACGCTACCATTTCAGTGTGCTGGAATTTTTGAGGACACTGATATATATGAATATATACACTTGCAAATGCATAGGGTATTTCTGGGTAGAGATATATCAGACTGATAACACTGGTTGCTTCTGAGAAAGGGAATTGTAGGTATAGTGGTCAGAGGTGGGAAGACAATTTACCTTTTGCTGTATATAATATACTATTTTGTATTTTTGGATTATTCTTTTTTTTTTTAAGTGTAATTGGCATTTATTTTTATTTTCTAGAGAACAGCTTTTCTTCAGCCCTTAAGGACTTAGCTCTTTACATGGGCTTTGGTGGAGGTCGTGGGGCAGCACCCGCGGGTCTAAATCGGGGTGGGGGTGTTCGGTCCTTCCGTGCTTCACGAGAGCGATTCCTGACTACCTTGCTGTGAATGGCACAACTCACACAATAATGTAGTTTCACATACAGCTTGGGAAGCACGTAGGCGTCGAAGACACTCGCATCGGAACTGTCCCTGACAGCGGCGGCCTCTACTATGTTCCGAATGACGAACTTCTTAATGGCCTTGTCCTTAGGCACACAACGGGCGCAGTTGGTGCAGCGAATAGGCTGCACGTGGCCGCGGCCCTTTTTGGCACGGCCGTTATTCCTTCTTTTCTTGGTCATCTTGGCAGCGGGACCCGAGAGAGCTGGATTATTCTTTAATAATACTTGAGATAATTATAGTAATACTAAATATAATAATACTTTAGAATTAATTGCTTTAGAAAAGTGTGCATTAAGGGGTGCCTCAGTGGGTCAGTCAGTTAAGTGGCTGCCTTCGGCTTCGGTCATGATCTCAGGGTCCTGACATCGAGCTCCGCATCAGGGTCCCTGCTCAGCGGGGAGTCTGCTTCTCCATCTTCCTCTGCCCTCTCTCCCCTGCTCATGTTCTCTTGCATGTTTGCTCTCTCTCTCAAATAAATAAATAAAATCTTTAAAAAAAAGTATGCATTAATTTTTAAAACTCCTTTTTTAAACAAAATAAAACAAGTCCTATTAAATATTATGATTAATATTTGGTTTCTGTAACATTGAACTTTTGCAAATTTACCTTGTGAATTTTTTTCCACAATGATTGAGAGAGTAGTAATTACGATATAATAAATGGATATTGATGAAAAGGAAAGATGCCTTTATTTTGAGTATACTGAGTTTGGGATGTCAGTAGGACAGTAGATGGAAATGCACTAGGCAGTTGGAATTGTGGACTGGAGCAAGTCAGGACTGAAGATGAATAGAAAAGATTAATAAAGTTCCCAAAAGAAAGAGGGTAGAGAGGAGAGAAGTAGGCAGTGGGCACAACCAAAGGGCGTACTTACATTCACGGTAAGAAAGAGAAAGAGAACCAGAGAATGAGAGGTCGATGTGAGAATGAACAGCATTATAAAACATCAGGGGAGATAATCACCTGAAGCAACAGGAGCTGTTGATGGTGGCTTGCTGCAGAGAGTCCTAAGAGGATGGAAAGTGAGAACATGCTGTTGGATAGGATCATTCAGTGGTTATCAAGAGGATTTCTTTTGCATGATTAAATGGTGAGGAAATGGAGATGTTGAGAAAAGAACTCTATGGTGAAGGGAAGGAAGTGGAGATGTGAAGGAAGGAAGGGAAGATGAGTGGAGGTGGGGTGTGTGTATATGTATTTTAAGGTGGGAAGTGCCTCAAAATATTTATTACATTGGCAGGAAGTAGTCACATAAGAAAGAATGAGTATGTAAAGAAATCCAGCTCAGGTTGGGGGAATTATTTTTATTTTATTTTTTTTAAAGATTTTATTTATTCATTTGACACAGAGAGAGAGATTACAAGTAGGCGGAGAGGCAGGCAGAGAGAGAGGAGGAAGCAGGCTCCCTGCGGAGCAGAGAGCCCGATGCGGGCCTCGATCCCAGGACCCTGGGATCATGACCTGAGCCGAAGGCAGCGGCTTTAACCCACTGAGCCACCCAGGCGCCCAGGTTGGGGGAATTATTGATGGAGTAAGGCCTCGGAGAATGGATGAGAATGAGGGCCATAAAGGGAGTCTTTTATCTTGAAACAGAGAAGGTTCATCTCTTTTATTTATTTACTTATTTTGATACCAATCACTTTTATTTATTTCAGGACATAAGATACTATATAGACTCATGGGCAATAATGAGTTATAATTCTGTTTAAATATCTGTAGGATATTTTATTTTGCAAAGATAGGTTCTAAAAAATCATAAATTTTTTAGATTTGGATAGATTAATGACAGAACACATATCAAAGAGACTTAAATGTAGGTCATGGCTCCCATTCACTCAGACCTACTGTTAAAGATGTTACAAAGACACATATTTAGAACACCACCCAGCTATTCTTTTTTGGGGAGGCTATATTCAAGTTGACAAGAAGTACCCCAATATTTATAGGCATAGCTATTAAAAAAGGAATCTTTCTTTGATTTTAGCAAAGAGAAATAGTCAAATTTTATTTTTTATGACTCCTGACATGATTTAACTATATCAGTTTGGCACGTGGTCTTACTATTTGTCCCACTATGGCAAATTCCAGTTTCTCAAGTTGAAGTTGAGAAAAGCCTCAACTTTTCTGGAAATAAGCTTAAATATCATATATTTCAAACCTTCAAACTAAAATGTTATCTTTATATATCCATGTACCAGTTTGATATGTTTACATATATCCTTTCCAATTTCAAGCTAAACAAAGACATGCATTTATAGCTATATTCATGTATCCTAGCAAAGGATAACTCAATATCAAAAGAAATTGTGACCTTCCATTGTCATGTTTGATAGAGAAAACATTGATTTTGACACATTACCTTATTTTACTCAGAGTAGTCTAGTCACTCATGGTCTAAGAACACTCAAACAATAAATCAAATATAATTAGATGTAAATGATTGGACTTCAAACATTATAGCCAATGATGCCATGCACGCCTATGATCTTGCTGACACAAAACCACATCCACACCTCAAAGACTACTGAACCATTCAGCACAGCTTCCGTAACTGTGAACTGTTTAAAGCTGCCAATTTGAGCACTGGTGATGATTTTTTTACATCTCAGTATTCCTAGGGATCTCAGCAGGAATTGGAGGGATCAGCTCCACCCTAAGATAGTACCAAAATATGGCCAGTCTAGGCTTCAAGTCACAACAGCTTTTGCCAGGGGCGGAGGCTTCTCCATGAGGTTATGAACAGATTGGATTATGGATCTGGCATGGAAAATTTGTCACCTGGAACCGGAGGGTCCCTTCTCTCTGTGTGACTCTAGTGAGGGAAGGGAGGATGGGTAAGAGACAAAGAAGTGATGTTAATGAGGAATCACCTCCACATTTTGAATAAAAGAATGAATGTGATCATCTATAGGGAATAAGATGATAGGATGGAAGGGGGTTTACATTTATAGAACAGTCTTGTAAATTTTATAATTAGAAAAGATGCAGGAGGGTTCTTCTTAATTTAGCAAAGCAGGTGGTATGTAGCAGCATGATGTAATGGAAGAAACATTAACTTTGTAGCCAGAAAGACCTGAGTTTGAGTCCTGGTTTTATTCCTTTTTAACAAGTTACCAAACTTACCTTTCTCAGGTTCTTCATAGTAAAATGGGGACAAGAGTGCTTACTTTGTCAAGTAGTTAAACACATTCTATCAAGTTATTTTCATTTCCAACATCCATTTATTAATCTTTTACTGTGTGCTGATATTCCATTATATCTTTATCCTTAAGGAGTTTGATGTCTAGGAAGGAATTCTCTTCTTCACTCTCATTTGGGATCAGAAAACCCCTAAACACCCAACTTTTGCGAACTTGTGAGAGGACTTGCTGACTACTTTCCTGTCTGTGTGCTTTTAGATACTAGATCAGATCCCATGTGCAAGTGTTATTCCGGTCTGCCTAGATTTAGCCACCAATGCTGGGCAAGCCACTTCTCCAAGGCAGTGTGCCATGAATGTGACCCCTTGACCTCTGACCAAAGGGCTTGGCAGAGGGAGCCCTTTGCAGCTGCCAGTCGTGAAACATAAGGGGCCTTGGACTCCTGACTCCAATGGTGATGTAGCCTGTCTCATCATCATCTCTTAATAAACTTGATGTGTGTTTTTTTCAGTCTTCTCTTTGTTATTGTTGTTGTTAGCAGCTAAACATAGGGTTGTTTAACTTTCAAATAAGTCTCCCAGAGGGCAGTGGTCCCAGACCGAGAACCTGAGATCCACTGACCACAGTCATGAACAGTAACGACATTCATCCATTTATTATCTCCATTACTTTTAGAGAAATAAGTAAAGACATGCATCCTTGATTAGGGAGATTGGAATTAATTGTGATGATTGGACTTGGAGTGTGAGTCCAGAGAAATGTTAAATTAAATTCTAACAGAAATGCTTTGGCAAAAGGATTATAAATTAAAGCTTTAATATATGTACTCTAGTTGCTTAAGTGATTGTAACATCATTTAAGCATTTAACAGCAGTGAAATTGCTCCAGTTTATCTGTAATTTGTGATGAAGATCATCATGTCCAGATCAGATTTGGGTTAATTGGAGCTCATCACCAAGGAAAGGACAAAACATTCTGACCAATACCTGGATTGTATAATAGACCTCATTTCCTTCTTCAGTCTTTTTTCAATGCAGCAGAACATTTAGAAGGATCAGTAGGGATTAGGTCAGCTCTATTTCTAGGACCCTGTAAATATGAATCTTTCAAAGTTGGTGATTGACAGTTCATAGATGTATCTATTTCAGACATGTGACTACTCTGTTCTCCAGGTAGGACAGTCTGTTTTCTGCAGGGCTGATCTATTGTCCTCCTTGTCAGCCTTGCACAAGAATTATCACAGTGTCACAGGCATCAGTAGAATGTTCCAGCTGACCTCTGTTAGGCCTTTGAGAAAAGATGGAAAACAAAAACAAAATGAAGCAAAAATTGAAAAGTGCCAAGGTAACTTTAGTGATTAACAACAATTTTCTTTAGACATTTTGTGTTACTGTTAAAATAGAAGTAGACCAGACAAAGATTTGCTTTGCTTTGAGTACGAAAACATATGGAAGAAAGGCACTCACTCAGCACAGGGCCAGTGCTCAATAAACGCAAGCTTTTATTACCATTATTACCATTCTCTTTATTATTTGGAATGAATGTCGCCTAATCCCCTGCCTCCTCCCACGTTGTTCCTCAGGAACATCTGCCCTTTTCCTTTAAGCCTCAGTGGTATGAAGGTAAAAAACATTCATTCTCTAAGGACATGCTGCCCTGACACAGTCAGTGGAAGCTGGAAGCCCTCCTTCAGATTCCAGGTAATTTTGCTGGGTCAGCACAGCCTCCAAACTGGCAGCTAGCTGGAAGATTGAGGTCATGTTCTGCGCTGGCCTACACTGGGGAATTGCTATGTACAGCCAACAGATCTTCCTTGGCAGTGAGCAGTGAAGAGCAGCTCTGGACCCCACCTCGCAGCATTCCTTTAAACGATGCACTCATCAACCAGCACTCAGATGCTGCATTAGCAAGGGAGCCAGTTTTTGGGTAGTCAAAGGCATTCTGTCCAAACACCATTATTCAGGCTAAACTAGAATTGCTACGTATCTGGTTCTGTTCAACTCATTTTATAGATTGAAGAGGAGAATATGGAACTTGTATAGCTTCTAAATCAACTCTTATTTCAATGCTGATGGCTCTTTGTTCTAAATAATATCCTTTATATTCTATGCTTCAAATTCGACAGTTCCAACTTTTCTTTTTTTTTGAAAAAAGCTTTTATTTACTTATTTGAGAGAGCAAGAGAGAAGGTGAGAGAGAGCATGAGCGTGTGAGGGGCAGAGGGAGAGGGAGAAGCAGGCTCCCCACTGAGCAGGGAGCCCACTGTGGGACTCGATCCCAGGACCCTGGGATCATAACCCAAGCCAAAGGCAGATGCTTAACCAACTGAACCACCCAGGCACCCTGACATTTCTAGTAATGACTATTTCTGCTTTTCTACCCTTTGTAAAGAGAGACAAATGAAAGAAGGTGGCTGGGCATGGTTGTTGAAGCAGCCAGGCCACAGTGACTGAGACATGTTAGGGGTTACTGTTGCTGTTCTTCTAGTTCCTTGGGTTAAAGACGTGGGAGTTATTTCTCCCTGCCCCCTTCTTCAACAAGCACGCAGGCACCAATTATGGTGATTCCTCCTGCTCAGTGCTTTCCATGCCCACTCCTTCTATGCCCATCGTACTATTCCTAATGTTCCTGGTTTTTATTATCTCGTGCATGGAAGAATGTAGCAGTTTTGTTCTGTCCTCTTGATCTCATGTTTCTCTGTACGCTGCTCCATTTTGCCCCCTAGTAGATGAATCTTCATCAAACACCTCTGTCATGCCACTTTCTTGTCTCAGATCCCTCAGTCCCTCCCTGTTGTCTAGGGTGGTGATTCTTTTTTCTTTTTTCTTTTTTTTTAGCCTGGATGACTAAATTTTATTAAAAATGTTGTTACCCCTAAATTAGTTTAAATCAATTATTTAATTGATGTGAGACAATTGTTTAAAATAATTACAAAATGTAACACCAATTCAGAATCAATCTGGATTTTTTTAAAAAGATTTTATTTATTTGACAGAGAGAGAGAGATCACAAGTAGGCAGAGAGCCAGGCAGAGGGAGGGGAGGAGGCAGGCTCCCTGTTGAGCATGGAGCCCAGTGCGGGCCTTGATCCCAGGACCCTGAGATCATGACCTGAGCCGAAGGCAGAGGCTTTAACCCACTGAGCCACCCAGGCGCCCAATCTGGATTTTTTTTAATACTCAGTAACTTTACTCTAAAATTAATAGGGGGCACCTGGGTGGCTCAGTGGGTTAAAGCCTTTGGCTTCGGCTCAGGTCATGATCTCAGGGTCCTGGGATTGAGGCCCGCATCGGGCTCTCTGCTCAGCAGGGAGCCTGCCTCCTCCTCTCTCTCTGCCGGCCTCTCTGCCTACTTGTGATCTCTCTCTCTCTCTGTCAAATAAATAAATAAAATCTTAAAAAAAAATAAAATTAAATTAATAGGGAAGAAATTTCTGCAAATATCTAAATTTTGAAAAGGAGGAACAAAGAGGAGAGTTATCCATTTAGATATTAAGACAGACTACAAAGCCATATCAAGAAAAATATATGTGATACTGGTGTAAGAATAAATAGATAAATGGACTAGAACAGAGAACTTAGGAACAGACTTTGTATATATATGGGAATTTAATATATGATCAAAGTGGCTCCAGAAATCAATGGGAAAAGGAGAGAGGGTATTGGGAAAACAAGCTCACTATATGGAGAAAAAGACTACTGGGTTCCTACTCAGTACCACGTTCAAAAGGAGACTGCAGGTACATAAAATTACTGAATGTGAAAGATAAAGCTATAAAATTAGACTAAGATACTGCTGGAGGTTTGTGCCCACAGATTCTTAATAAATCTCCAAAGCAAAAACAAAAGCAGAGTGTAGGGGACAGAGAGAGAAAGAGATGGAGAGAGAAAAAAATGATTTTATAAAAATTAAGGATTTCTGTCCAATGAAGAAAATGTGGACAAAGTAAACAGATGACAAACCGGAAGAAAATATTTGCAGTGTCAAACTACAAGGAACTCCTGCAAATGATACTCGAGTAGGAAAAAAACCAAAGGGAAAATAAGTAGCAATTCACAGAAGAAAGCAAATGACTATATCAGGTATATGAACATATGCCCTAAATCATTAATAATTAGTAAATGGAAATTAAAACAAGGAATATTATTTTGCACCTATCAGTTCAAGAAACATCAAAAGAGTGGATAACAGCCTATGGGAAAATAGGAACCATCATACATCGCTGGAGGAAGTATGGGACATAGATTATTGCAGCTCTTCTAGGGAGAAATATGGCAGCTCTTAACCAAATTAGAAATCTGTATATACATTATAACCAAAAGTCCCACTTTTGGTTATATGTCCCAGAGAGTTCTCATGGAGGTCTATAAGGTGGTTGCATTCAGACATGCTCATCACAGCATTATTTGTGGTAGTGGGGACTAGGGCGTCATCCAGATGTGCCCCCCTGGAGAACAGTTAATCACACGTCAAGGGTGCAACTCATGGAATCCCGTGCAGGAATCAGAAGCATCTGACCAGTTGTACACAGTCACACAGATAACTTAAAAACGGTGCTGAGTGAGGAAAAACTGAGGGCCTGTACATGAGAATGAGGAATGGACTGAAAGAATAAATACATAAAATACAACAAGAGCGGGTCCTTGCATGGACCAACAATGACAACATATCACAAAGGGGATAATTAACTCAGTCTTGTGCCATGCAGCGTCCTTCGTTGAATCCCCACTGCTGTCTTCTTTCACCCTCACTGACGCTGTGGTTATGCTGAGCTTTCGCTGGGAAAAGTCTGTTTGAAAGGTTTTTGCTTTTGCCCGTACTGTAAAAAGTTAGGATTTCCTTCACTCCCCAGCTCTTTTGGGTGGAACTGTTAGGTTGATCTGACTGAATTTATAGCCAGATATTTCTTTCTTTTCTGATCTGTTGCTGACATGTGGTAGTGATTCTTATACCTTAGGGTACAACGGAATCATCTGAGAGGCTTGTTAAAAATTAGATATGTCTTGGGGTGCCTGGGCAGCTGCCTTCGGTTCAGGTCATGATCCCAGGGTCCTGGGATCGAGCCCTGCAGTGGGCTCCCTGCTCAGAGGGAAGCCTTCTTCTCCCTCTCTCACTCCCTCTGCTTGTGTTCCCTCTGTCACTGTCTCTCTGTCAAATAAATAAAATAAAATATTAAAAAACAAATAAATAAAATCTTTAAAAAAATTAGATGTGTCTTAAAGCAGGTGCTGTGGTTACAAAATAATATAGTCTCAAGGTCCACAGTGTAATGGGAAAGACAGGTAAAATAATGATAATCAAGGTTATTGCTGTTTATTTTCTATGCCAATTATTTGGCACATCAAATGTATTGCTTTACATAATATCCATTATTAGTTAACTTTTCATATATATATAAAGACTTTCCTCTTTCAGTAGCTCAGAAATTCCTTGAAGGCAGAGATTATATAATATTACTCTGCTGCTCTCATTCATCTTTTTTTTTTTNTTTTTTTTTAAGATTTTATTTATTTATTTGACACAGAGAGAGAGATTACAAGTAGGCAGAGAGGCAGGCAGAGAGACAGGGAGAGGAGGAAGCAGGCTCCCTGCTGAGCAGAGAGCCCGATGCGGGCCTCGATCCCAGGACGCTGAGATCATGACCTGAGTCGAAAGCAGAGGCTTTAACCCACTGAGCCACCCAGGCACCCTGCTCTCATTAATCTTAAAACATTCAACAAAAAACTTGTGGAGTGAGTCAGTGGCATACATACAAAATATTCACTGGGAGCTTAAAAATACAGGACGGATCCATCAAAAACCCTTGAAAACCTTAGGGACACAAGACAGGGTAAAGAAATCCTCTATCAGATTAGATATATAGTTTGATGCAACAGAATCAACCATCCTGGTGTGCCCAGGAATGAGGGGTGTCCTACAATGCAGGACTTTCAAGGCTAAAACCAGGATAGTCATAGGCTCACTGAGATGCATTGGTTGCCCTAGGATGTAGTAGAAAGATTCGGATTTAAGGGACTTGGGTTAAATTCTAGGTTACGTTCCTGATTACAGACAAATCTCTTACTGCTGATGGCTGCTTTAGCCATGAGTAAGTGTGACCCTGGAAGCCAAAACAACATGCGGCCTGTGGAGTCAGAATGAGCATCTCATCACAACCTACTGGGCTTGTCTTGTCCACTAGTTAGGCCAAGCCAGCATAAGCGTATGTTTTAAGGTAAATATTTGCTATAACTTCGTTGGAATTTTCCATTACCACAGATTCTCATGGTCTTCTAATAATACTTTATTAGACCAAAAATAGACCATGTTTAACACTTTTTAAAAAATTAAATTTTGTTTTCTTTGTTAAATTCTTATCAAAGAAACTCTTGAGTTTTTATTCTGAAAAACTCAATCCTTACTTTTTAAATATCCTTTTAAAATTTGAATTCAGTTAATTAACATATAATTGTTAGTTTTAGAGGTAGTAATTATTAGTTTTAGAGGTAGACTTCAGTGATTCACTAGTCTTATAGAATACCCAGTGCTCATTACAACATGTGCCCACCTTAATGTCCATCACCTGGTTACCCCATTCTTTCCCCTCCAGGAACCCTCGGTTTGTTTCCTATGATTAAGAGTCTCTTATGGTTTGTTTCTTTTCCTGATTTCATCTTGTTTTATTTTTCCCCTTTCTTGCCCTATGATCCTTTGTTTTGTTTCTTAAATTTCATCTATGAGTGAGATCATATGATAATTATCTTTCTCTGGTTGACTTAGTTTGCTTAGCATAATACCCTCTAGTTCCATCTACATCATTGCAAATGGCAAGATTTCATTTTTTTTTTTGGATGGCTGAGTAGTATTCCATTGTATATATATACCACATCTTCTTTATCCATTCATCTCTCAGTGGATATCTGGGCTCCTCCCATAATTGGCTATTGTGGACATTGCTGCTATAAACATTGGGGTGCAGGTTCCCCTTTGGATCACTACATTTGTATATTGGGATAAATACCCAGTAGTGCAATTGCTGGTTCATAGGGTAGCTCTATTTTCAACTTTTTGAGGAACCTCCATACTGTTTTCTAGAGATATTTAACAACTTTTAGATCAACCTCCTGATTTTTATTGGCTCCATGAGGCTGGTTCCAGTTGTCAGAGAGCTGGGTATGGATCCTCGCTTTGTCACTTACTAGCTGTTTGACCTTAGATAAAGTCTTTGTTTTTCTCATCTGAAACATATGATAAGGCTTATTGTAATGTATAAATGAGTAAATATGAATATACGTCATGAAACAGACTATTTTTGTTTACTCAAAACTTTTCAAATGAGGAAACTGAACCACGGGGAGGTAAAGCACCTTGTTGGTAGAGCCAGGACTGAACCCCCCAGTGGTCCATCCCATCCATGCTCTTAATTGCTGCTCTTTCCCTATTGCCTCCTGGATGTGGGGACCTATGGCTTGGGGAGATGGTAGGACCTCAGAGGGCAAAGGCTGGATACACAGCAAGACTGAATCCTGGGTACTGAGGGCTCTAGAATCTAGTGCCCCAAGCCTAGCATGGAAGCTGTCTATCTTTGAGCAGCTAAACCTGGAGATACAAGCAAATGAGCAAAATGGACTGAGGGCAAGGCCTGTTCATGTTTACTTGAACTCTCACGAGTCTCTATGATTCTTGGGGAACCCAAGGAAAAGAGTCTAGGATTGATTGAGATTACATTTTCTAGCACAGGGGTTCTCATTTAAATTGAGTTAAAGAAAATAAGGAAATTGATGTTTTCTTTATACTTCAGTTTGTCATTGTAACATTATTTCTACTACACATAGAAAAAAAAGCCTGAAAGACATACACAATAGGGTTTTTTGTTCTGTTTTGTTTTCTCTTTCTTTTTCCTTTGGAGGAGTTTGGAGTTTGGATGACAGGAGCTCACACACTTTAACTTCATACATTTACTCATTTTTTTGGCTTGGTTATAATGGGATGTTATGGGCTGAATTGTATCTTACCACCCCCCCCTTCATTTGTATGTTGAAGCCCTAACCCCCAGTATTGGAGATAAGGCCTGTAAAGAGGTAATTAAATTAAATGAGGTCATTTGAGCAGGCCCTAATCCAGGGAGACTGATATCCTTTAAGAAGAGGAGATTAGGACACAGACACACACAGAAGAAAGACCACATGAAGACACCAGGAGAAGACAGGCATCAATAAGCCCAGGAAAGAGGCCTCAGAAGAAACCAATGCTGCCGACACTTTGATCTCAGACTTCTAGTCTCCAGAACTGTAAGAAGATAAATTTGTGTTGTTTAAGGCTCCCAGTCTGTGATACTTTGTTATGGCAGCCTGAGCTGACTAGGACATGGGCATTATCTTGCTTTGGGCTTCCCCAGATACATATGGGGATTATGCACCAGTAGTTTATTTGGAAGCCTCGACTGGGAGAGAGGATGTGAGGAGAAAGGAAGGATACCAATCCGGAGCTGCTGGGGACAACTGGGGCCAAGTCCGACTGTAGGCCCTGGAATACTGTGTAGAGCACACAATCCAAGATGGTGGCCCAGAGGCCTGAGGAGCTGGGTTGTACCCCACCCCCCATCTCTTATTTGCCTGGAGTAATGGTTGGCCCACTTCCCCCAGGCAGCTCTGGCCTGTGTTATGTAGTGGTGAGCTCATTCCTGCAGTGAGGGAAAGCCCGCAGGCAGAGGTTTGGGAGAGTTTGAGATGGAAAGCTGCAGGTGTGCACAGCAACAGTGAGTGCATGCTTTATTTGCTTTTGCAATAAAAATCAAGATAGAAAAAACAGGAAAAACAGGACCAGTTTTATTTAATTTTAACGTTATAATGAAACAAATGCCAAGTTCAGACTCTGGAGCTTGGCCTTGAAAGAAAGGTTGCCTTCTGCAGGCAGGTGTGAGATGTGATACAAGCCATCTGCCCTCAGTGCTCCTTCTCATCCCTCATCAGGCCCACAGTGACAGCCTCGCTGTTATTCCTGAATCCCTAGGAACTGGACTTTGTTGCTGCCAAAGGTCTCTGTAAGTTTACTTTAAATCAGTGACAAACTGACTAAATAAGCAGTGGGATTCTCCCTTTCTTACTTGAGCTAGCTGAAGGCAAACAGCAAAATTTACTTTTTTTTTTAAAAGACTTTATTTATTTGACAGTGAGAGATCAGAAGTAGGCAGAGAGGCAGGCAGAGGGAGAGGGGGAAGCAGCATCCCTTCTGAGCAGAGAGCCTGATGCAGGGCTCTATCCCAGGACCCTGAGATCATGACCTGAGCTGAAGGCAGAGGCTTAACCCACTGAGCCGCCCAGGCACCCCCAAATTTACTTTTCTTGTAGCAAAATTAAAACAGAGCTCTCAGTGTTGTGGGGCAGCTAGAGACCGAATTCCCACCTTTTCCCGTCATAAATGAGACAGTAACTACTCCGTACCTTCAGCTATGAGGACTAAAATCAAGAATGTAGGTAAAGTTCTCAGCAAAGGGTCTGGCTAGTAACCCCAAACATCAAAGCAAATTGATAATACTGGTAATTTGTGTATTTGTGTCTGGTAACTAGAAATCTCTGTGTTACATTAACAAAATGAACCTTGTCCTCAGATGCTGTTTCACCTGTGAGCAGGGCAGAATTTGACCATGGATCTTTTGTTGTGGCTTAAGTATCTCCAGGTTGAATTCAACCTGGAGCTCCAGGGAAGCTTTTAGTTAAAATAAAATATCCTAGGAGAGCTGGGGGACGGCCCTGAAGGTATGGATGAGAGGAACGGGGAGGGGGAAGTAGGGAACCAGGCCCCAAGCTGGGGGGTGAGGGTTGAGGGGAGGGGCAGACACCTCCCTGCTTGTGCCACCTTCCCCAAGTGCCCCTCCCACACTCTCTGCCAGTTGTCCCTGTGACTTTGAAAGACTGCTGGGGCAAATATAAATGACTAGTGTTATAACAAAAGTTACTTGCCTTCATTTTAATCAGAACATGGGAATTAAAACAACATTTAGGTAATTGACTGTGGGTATTAAATAGGGGAGGTACATAGTTAGAAAACTTTATAAATGAATGCTCCCCGACTGGAGTCATTATTTATTTGTTTTTAAAAAATAAATTTTTTTATTTATTTGAGAGAGAGAGAGAGCGTGCGCAAGCATGAGGGGTGGAGGTGGAGGGGGAGGTTGGAGGGGCAGAGGCAGAGAAAGAAGCAGACTCCCTGCTGAGCAGAGAGCCTGACAGGGCTCGATCCCTGGACCCTGGGATCAGGACCTGAGCCGAAGGCAGCTGCTTAACTAACTGAGGCACCCAGGCGCCCCCAGAGTAATTATTTTAATGCAGCATATCGTTTTCTGGATTAATCTCAGAATGAGACTTCAGATTAAAGAAAAACACTGAACTAACTTTATAGCAACAGAAAGCCATGTGTTTCAGTACCAAAAAAAGAACAGAGTATATAATGCTGAAAACTCATGCTATACAGCACCCGCTATATGGTCCACAGGTGCTACTTACGATTATGATTATTGCCACCCAGGAAGCATCTTTCCCACGCAGTGTCTCTCCCCGCCTGGCGGAGAATTCCACAGCACGGGAGAGTAACCAGTGGTGGAGACTGTACAGGGAAGGGGGGGATTGCTGTCAGGCTCACAACGCACACCCACATCAAATGACGCCAGTTTTCCCTTGCACAAGTCTGTTCTCCAAATCCCTTTCTCCTCCAGGTTCTCTCTCTTCCCTTCTGTTCTGCAAACATAGCTTTGCTGTCTCCTGGCTTAGGGATTTCCCCCCTGTGCCCTCTTTAAATTCCTTTCTGTGAAGACCACAAAAATTTACCTCCAGTCATTAGATATAAACAAACATGAAATGGAATATAAGAGGTTGGTCACTGATATGCCAGATGTATCAACAAGAGGGGTTCAGAGGAGGGGAGCCCTGCTGGGGAGTGAAGTTGGCCCTGGCCTTAAAGGATGGTTTGGATTTTGACTGAGAGCAGTGGAAAACGGTATTCTTGTTGGAAGAGCAACTTGAACGAAGGCACAAATGTGACCCTCCTCAGGGTCTGATCTTCCCAGGTAAGGAAAGTAGTAGGCTAGGAAGTTGGGGGCTGATCCAGATTTCAGAGGATCTTGAATACCAAACTAAAGGATTTAGGCTTTATTCCACAGGTCAAATTTTGGAGCAGCTCATCCAAGCAGTACTGGGGCTGTTCTTTTTTCTTTTTNAAAGATTTTATTTATTTATTTGACACAGAGAGAGAGATTACAAGTAGGCAGAGAGGCAGGCAGAGAGACAGGGAGAGGAGGAAGCAGGCTCCCTGCTGAGCAGAGAGCCCGATGCGGGCCTCGATCCCAGGACACTGAGATCATGACCTGGGCCGAAAACAGAGGCTTTAACCCACTGAGCCACCCAGGCGCCCGGGGGTGGGGGCTGTTCTTAGAGTGGTTGTCATGAGTGGATGGAGAAGGGTAGAGACAGAATGCAGGAAGTTGATGAAGAGGGTCTTCCCATCAGTCTTCAGGTATCTGAAGATTGTGTCCTCACATGTCTTTCCTCGGTGCAGGGCAGTGGGTAAGGTCTTCTGTGCTTTATCTTATCGGGACTCTTTTTTTTAAAATTTATTTTTATTTTTATTTTATTTTTATTTTTTTTAAGATTTTATTTATTTATTTGACAGAGAGATTACAAGTAGGCAGAGAGGCAGGCAGAGAGAGAGGAGGAAGCAGGGTCCCTGCCGAGCAGGGAGCCCGATGTCGGCCTCGATCCCAGAACCCTGGGATCATGACCTGAGCTGAAGGCAGAGGGTTTAACCCACTGAGCCACCCAGGCGCCCTCTTATCAGGACTCTTATCCGATCAGATCAGGGACCCATATTTTGACTTCATTTAACCTTAATTACTTCCTTAGAAGCCCATCTCCCAACATTGCCACATTGCATGTTAGATCTTTAACGTGTGAGTCTTCGGGGCTTACACATATTCAGTCCTTAATAGTCTCCTGTGATAACAACAACTACCATCCATGAAGTGCCTGCTATGTTCTAGGTTGTGCAAAGTCTCTACATATATTATTTCATTTAATCCTCATGAGAACTGTATGAGGTAGATATTTTGTTTTCTATATCTTACAGATGAGGACACTGAGTCTTGGGGGAAGATAATTTGTTCATGGCCACATGACCTTTTAGGAGTGGAGGCAGGATTTGAAGGAGAGCTGCCTGACCTGGTGCTCTTGTCTCTTAAAAGACCTACCCCCCACTCTTCGGTGCCGCCATCTTTTTTTTTTTTTTTTTAAAGATTTTATTTATTTATTTCACAGCGGGAGAGAGATCACAAGGAGGCAGAGAGGCAGGCAGAGAGAGAGAGAGAGGGAAGCAGGCTCCCTGCCAAGCAGAGAGCCCGATGCGGGCCTTGATCCCAGGACCCTGAGATCATGACCTGGGCTGAAAGCAGAGGCTTTAACCCACTGAGCCACCCAGGCGCCCCGGTGCTGCCATCTTTAGCTGCTGCTCTGTCCTTCCCACCCCACTCTCCAGTCTCACTGGGCAACCCATTGTTCTCCCTTTGTGACATATTTCCCAATCCCTAGCATTTTCTCATGCTCTTTCCTCAGACAGAAAAGTATTTTTTTCCTTCTTTTTATTCATTGTTCAAGTTTCACCTCAAGGGACAATGGCTCCATTAAACCTTCCTAGATATCTTTTCTGTTGAATCACATATGTGTGAAACCTTCCTATATATTCTATTCTGTTTCATTTGGACTTGCATTCTAATTATTGTCTAAATGTCTGTATTTCCCTACTCTACTGCCAGATCATAAGTATTTGGAGTATTTTCAATATTACGCAGGTCTGTATTTTCCATCCTGCCCAGCACATAGTTGGTGCTTTAATAAACACGAATGTGTTAATAAACACATTCGTCCAGGTGAGAGGTGATAAAGGTCTGAACTAGAGGAGTGGCAACGGAAATGTAAAGGAAAGGGTGGATGTGGGGACTGAGGGAGGAGTAAGAGGCAAGGATGTCTTAAAGTTTTTTTCAGGAAGAATGGCATTGTGATTATGGTAGCCAGAAGAGAGCATTAATAGGGACAGTAGTATTGTGTGTGTGTGTGTGCTGCACCTCACAGGGACATTTATTCATGTCGAGGGGACAATACATGTACAGGTGTGCAGCGATGCTGCATGTTCCCATCTAATAGAGCCTGCTGAAATTTACAGCCGGACTGATACGCCCTCTGATGTGTATGCCCAAGTAAAGCTGGGTAACGATGACCATGAGCAGGGTCAAGGCTCAAAGCTTTCCAAGTTCTCTTATCAGCACTCCTGACT
This sequence comes from Ailurus styani, assembly GCA_002007465.1. Taxonomy (NCBI): domain Eukaryota; kingdom Metazoa; phylum Chordata; class Mammalia; order Carnivora; family Ailuridae; genus Ailurus; species Ailurus styani. The sequence continues at coordinate 354,524 of LNAC01000394.1, read as the reverse complement.
TTATAAATGACGAAGCCCATCAATCCCATCCCTACCCACATCTCCAGGTAAACTTGGCTATAGTAGGGCTTCATAGAGACCCAAGGTTTTTTGTCTTTCTTTTCTTTTCTTTTTTGAGAGAGAGAGAGAGAGAGAGAGAGAGAGAGAGCGCACAAGCACATGAGTTGGGGGTGGGGAGGAGCAGAGGGAGAGACAGAATCTTAAGCAGGCTCTATGTCCAGCACAGAGCCAGCTGGGGGGCTGGGTCTCACGACCCTGAGATCATGATCTGAGCTGAAATTAAGAGTCAGACACTTCTCCAAATGAGCCACCCAGGTGCCCTGGGAACCAAATATTAATAACGTTCTGAAGCATCTCAATGCAGGACACCCTACCTCCCTCAGGCTGCCCTGACCTGGATGGCCAATGACTCAGAAATGTCACTCAGGCCTTGCTTCTTCCCTTTCCTCCCTCTCCTCTTGGGTGGTGGACTCTGTTTAGCAGAAGCTCCCAGAGCTTTTAGCTTGGGTCCATACATAGCTTTGTCCAAGAAGAATCCCAGGAAAACTAAGAGATGTCACCTCTTCTACTTCTTTGGTGGAGACAGGGAAGAAAACATCCTAATACATCTTGTCATAGTCACCTGTAAACTGGTATCTCCATTAGTAGCAGCACCAGCAATTCCTACTGTAAGTGAGTGGGGTATACAACTTTGTGCAAAGGGATAGACAAGACTCAGGGTCAGTGAAGTGAGCACATATGCCTAATAACACAACAGCTTGGGTAATGGAAATAAAGGCTTCACACTGGGATGCCTGAGTGGCTCAGTGTCTGTCTTTGGCTCAGGTCATGATCCCAGGGTCCTGAGATTGAGTCCCGCATCAGGCTCCCTGCTCAGTGGGGAGCCTGCTTCTATCTCTCCCTCTGCCTGCCACTCCCTCTACTTGTGCTCTCTCTCCCTAACAAATAAATAAATAAAATCTTTAAAAACAAATAAAGGCTTCACATTTGTCAATGTCAATTCTTAGGTTAGCTCTGCATCTTGGAGAAAAAAGAGTGAGCTAATAGGAAAATGCAAAAAGGGAGTACAGTTTGCAGAATTCTATAGGCAATATCCTCGCTGGGTTCAACATGATTGTACTTGAAGATTTTATGTCCGAAAGGCATTAATTAGGCTTTATGAGTAGAAGAAGCAATCGAAACGGTCTGATAGAAACAGGAGGAGGAATTATAGCAGATTGCAGCAAGCAGTGGTGGGAGAGTTAGGGGATAGGTCTTTTCCCAAAACGTAAGAGATTGGACCTCTTTATTCTGGCAGTATAGAGGGAGGAAGGAGGACGGTGTATACTAATATTGTATTCCTGTGATATGAAGAGAGAAATGGGTAGCAGATTTCCACTATATCACCGTGTTCATGAGGTCAGCATCAAAGGGACTTATATAAATGCTCAGAAATACTTTGTACAGACGAAGGCAGTAGAGCATGGCAGATTTTTAAAGAATAAAGTAAATGGAAGGCCTTATTTCCTAGATTGCATGGTGAGTTTTCTTTTAGCTTTGTGATTTTATAAGAAGGTGTGGATGTTCTTAGGTTAACACGTATCAGTCCCATGTTCAGAAGAAGACAGCTTTAACTCCTGTATTGGAGAATAATTTACCATTTTTCCTGCTTCAAAGTGAAATATGAGCTTTCAAAAATATCCTTCCCTGCAGTTTGACAGCATTTTGATGTGCTTTTATATTTTAATAATTTTCAATGAAGTATATTAATTTTGATTATAAATGTCCCCACACACATGCCCGCTGGTGGTAATAATATATGTTTACCTTCTCATTTGTACAGTTTTTGGGGATAATGCATTCTGATAACTTATTAGGATACATGGCTGGAAAATTCTCATTTAAAGTAGAATAGTTGTTAAGCAACATTAAAATTTAATTAGAACCGCTCACTGCATTTCATTATGAGGTTAGTCTGTAATTACTAAGCAAGTCCTGGTGTTTACTAATACAGAAGTGACAGCACATAATACTGCTAAATTATTGCCACATCGCTAGAGAAGACAATTGGAAAATGAGGAACAGATAAAGGCCATTGTTTAAAGAGCCTCAGGAGAAAAAACACAACCTTAAAACATAATCTTTATTTCCTTTAAACTGCCTTTTTCCTTGTCCATCTAGGGCAACCAGATGCATGTAGACCTCCTCTGTCATAGATTAAGTAGCCTACATATAATGCCTCCAGTCGCAATTTTCTCATTTTGCACGAAACCCTTCTCTTGCAAGAGTAGCCGTGAAGTGGGCCTTGGTAGTTATGGTTCTACACTCCGCAGATGCATTGTATGTGGGAGAAAATACACCTTCAAGTAACTGCCATAAACTGAGGTTTCTAAGAAACTTTACTCTTTTTAAATAATTATCATTTATTCCTCTTTAATTAAGATATAAATATTGCATGATGAGAGAGTACTGATGCAAGAAAATTCCATCAAATGTAACCCGATCCTTCACATCATGACCAGGGATGTGATAGTTGCAATTTTAGTATATGGGCACATTGAAAATTTTTTTGAATTTTCCTTTGTACAGACCTCATAATCTTGCTGTTAATTTGATTCCCTGCTCCCTTTTCTTCTTATGCCCAAGACTGCCTCTGTACATTCACAGTGAATTGAGGCAACTTTGATAATTTGGATGAAAATGAGTTTATTTTTTTTTTTAAGATTTTATTTATTTTTTTGAGAGAGAGCGTGCCTGAATGAAGGGGAGGAACAGAAGGAGAGAGAGAAGCAGACTCCTTGGTGAGCAGGGAGCTTGCCGTAGGGCTTGATCCTGGAACTCCAGGATCATGACCTGAGCTGAAGGCAGACAGTTAACTGACTGAGCCACCCAGGTGCCCGTGAAAATTAGCTTTAATGAAGTCATTCAAATAATGGGTATGATTTGTGTGTGTATGTGTGTGTAGTTGGTGCTGGAGTTGGTCTGGTGGGGAATGAGGTGAGGGAATGAGAACACCTATGGGATGGATTATCTTGATAAATCACTGAAATGTCCTTTTCATTTGCCTTTTCACATGGGAGGGAGAGAGCAGACATTCTTGCCTTGTTTTTGATCTTGGGGGGAGTGAGGATAGGGGAGCACTTAATCTTTCATCCTTAACTATAACATTTGCTGTAGGTGCATGTATTATTTTGTAGGTCTTTGCATCAGTTGGCTAGGGGTGCCATAATGAAGTACCACAGACTTTTTTTTTTTTTAAAGATGTTATTTATTTATTTGGAGAGAGAGAGTGTGAGTGAGTGTGAGGGAGAGGGAGAGAGAATCTGAAACAGACTCTGGGCTGAGCCTAAACCAAGAGTGCCTCAACCATGAAATCACAACCTGAGCCTAAACCAAGAATTGGCTGCTTAACGGACTGAGCCACCCAGGCACCCCAGTATCACAGACTTTAAACAGAAATTTATTTCTCGGGCGCCTGGGTGGCTCAGTGGGTTAAAGCCTCTGCTTTCGGCTCAGGTCATGATCTCAACGTCCTGGGATCGAGGCCCGCATCGGGCTCTCTGCTCAGCGGGGAGCCTGCTTCCTCCTCTCCCTGTCTCTCTGCCTGCCTCTCTGCCTACTTGTAATCTCTCTCTCTGTGTCAAATAAATAAATAAAAATCTTTAAAAAAAAAAAAGAAATTTATTTCTCACAGTTCTGGAAGATGGAAGACAGAAATCAAGGCGTCAGCTGGTTTGGTTTCTTCCAAGGCCTCTCTCTTGCTTGTACGCAGAAACCTTCTCTCTATGTCCTCACTTGCTCTTTCCTTTGTGCACATGTCTCTGGTGTCTCTCTATGTCCAAATTTTCTCTTAAGGACACCATTAGGATTGGATTAGGGCCCATCCTTATGGCCTCATCTTAATTTAATCACTTTTATACAAAGACCCTATCTTCAGTCAGGCCTTCAACATATGAATTTGGAGGGGACACAGTTCAGCCTATAACAGTACCTTTTATCAGGTTAAGGAAATTATATTTTAGTTAATTGAGAGATTTTGTCATGAATGAGTATTATATTTCACCAAGTGATTTTTTGGGCATAGATTAATAGGATCGTGTGGAGTTTTTTCTTTAGACTGTTATTGTAATGATTACATTGATTTTTGCATATTGAATTAGTTGTGATGTATTACTCTTTTTATATATTGCTGGATTTTATTTTGTAATGTTTTGTATGTATGTATGTATGTATGTATTTATTTACATATAATGTATTATTTGCCCCAGGGGTACAGGTCTGTGAATCATCAGACTTACAAATTTCACAGCACTCACCATAGCACAAACCCTCCCCAATGTCCTTAACCCAGCCATCCTATCCCTACCCCCCACTCCCCAGTAACCCTCGGTTTGTTTTGTGAGATTAAGAGTCTCTTAGGGCGCCTGGGTGGCTCAGTGGGTTAAAGCCGCTGCCTTCGGCTCAGGTCATGATCCCAGGGTCCTGGGATCGAGGCCCACATCGGGCTCTCTGCACAGCAGGGAGCCTGCTTCCTCCTCTCTCTCTGCCTGCCTCTCTGCCTACTTATAATCTCTCTCTCTGTGTCAAATGAATAAATAAAAAAAATCTTAAAAAAAAAAAAAGAGTCTCTTATAGTTTCTCTCCTTCCTGATCCCATCTTGTTTCATTTTTTTCCCTCCTTACCCCCAGGACTCCCCGCCCTGCCTCTTAAATTCCTCATATCAGAGAGTCATATGATAATTGTCTTTCTCTGATTGACTTATTTAGCTTAGCATAATACCATATATACAATGGAATACTATGCAGCCATCAAAAGAAACGAAATCTTGCCATTTGCAACAACATGTGATGTTTTGTATTTTTGCAAAAATACTTATTAAGGCACATTGGTTTCTTGTAATGTTTTTGTCTGGTTTTGATATCATGGTAATACCTCATCAATAAGCTGAAAAGTATTCCCTCCTCTTTCATGCAAAACATTGTGTAGAATTTGTGTTATCTCTTTTTTAATTATTTGGTAGAATTCATCAGTGAAATACTCTGAGCCTGGGAATTTCTATTTCAGGAAGTTTTAAATTACTAATTCAACTTCTTTTAATAGATATAGGATTATTCAGGTTATGTCTTTTACCTTGAGTGAGTTTTGGTAGTTTATGGTTTTTGCAGAAGTGCTCATTTCATCTATGTTATTGAATGTATGTGTGTGGAGTTATTTGTTATCTCTTATTATACTTCTAATTTCTGTAGAATTTGTAGTAATATCCCTCTTTTCAGTCCTGATATTGGTAATTTGTGAATTCTCTGCTTTTTTCTTTGTTGCTCTTGCTAGAGACTTATCACTTTTATTGATCTTTTTAAAAGAGCTACCTCTTTGTGTCATTGATTTTCTTTCTTTTTTTTTAAAGAGTGTGGTTTATTTATTTATTTATTTTTAAAGATTTTATTTATTTACTTGACAGAAAGAGATCACAAATAGGCAGAGAGGCAGGCAGAGGGAGAGGGGGAAGCAGGCTCCCCTCTGAGCAGAGAGCCCGATGCGGGCCTCGATCCCATGACCCTGAGATCATGACAGGAGCCGAAGGCAGAGGCTTAACCCACTGAACCACCCAGGTGCCCTCTCATTAATTTTCTTTACTGTTTCTCTGTTTTTGATTTCATTGATTACTGCTCTTATGTTTATTATCCTCTACCCTGTGCTTATATTGGATTTATTTTTATCCAGGTGGAGGTTTAGGTTACTAATTAGAGACTTCTTTTCTAATATGAGTTTTAACCCTTTAAATTTCTAAGTACTGGGTGCCTGGGTGGCTCAGTGGGTTAAAGCCTCTGCTTTCGACTCAGGTCATGATCTCAGCGTCCTGGGATCGAGGCCCACATCGGGCTCTCTGGTCAGCAGGGAGCCTGCTTCCTCCTCTCCCTATCTCTCTGCCTGCCTCTCTGCCTACTTGTAATCTCTCTCTCTGTGTCAAATAAATAAATAAAATCTTTTAAAAAAATGCTTTTAAATTTCCTTTGAGACCTCCTCTTTCACCCATGCATTATTTAGAAGTGTATTGTTTTATTTCCAATTATTTGTAGATTTTACTGTTACCTATGTTATTTATTTCTAGCTTAATTCCATATTATCAGAGAACATTTTGTATAATTAAATTCTTTGAAATTTATTAAGGTTTGTTTTATGACCCACGATATGCCCCGTCCTGGTGAATGTTCAATAAGTATGTGAAAGGAATGTACAGTCTGCTGTTGGATGGAGTGTTCTATAAGTGTCAATTAGATTTAGTTGTTTGATGTTGTTCACTTCTTTTATTTCCTTCCTGATTTTCTGTCTACTAGTTCTGTTGATTACTGAGAGAGAAGTATTGAAGTCTCCAACTATAATTTTATTTATTTTATTTATTTATTTTTTTAAAGTTTTTATTTATTTATTTGACAGAGAGAGAGATCACAAGCAGGCAGAGAGGCAGGCAGAGAGAGAGGAGGAAGCAGGCTCCCTGCAGAGCAGAGAGCCTGATGGGGGCCTCGATCCCAGGACCCTGGGATCATGACCTGAGCAGAAGGCAGAGGCTTTAACCCACTGAGCCACCCAGGTGCCCCCCCCCTTTTTTTAAAGATTTTATTTATTTTTCCAACTATAATTTTAGATTTTTCTATTTCTCCTTTCAATTCTTGTTTTTGTTTCATGAAGTTTTATTAGGTGCATACACATTTATGGTTGTTATGTGTTCTTGGTGAACTGATCTTTTTTTCATTCTGTAATGTCTCTCTTTATCCCTGGTAATTGTTTTTGCTCTGAAGTTTACTTTGTTATTAATATAGCTATGCTAGCTTTCTTTTATTTAATGCTTGCATGGTATATTCTTTCTATGTTTTTGCTTTATCCTGTCTATATCATTATATTTGAGGTGGATTTGTTATAGACAGCATATGGTCTCATGTTTTTATTATTTCTAAATCCATTCATATCTATCTGGCAATCTCTGTTTTTTAATTGGTATAGTTAGAACACTTACACTTATTATAATTATTGATACATTTGGATTTGGGCCACCATTTTATTGTTTGTGTTCTATGTTTTCTTTCTGATTTTTATTTGTCTATTTCCCTTTCCTTTCTTCTTTTGAGCTATTTGAACATATTCTATTAAATTTATACATTGTGTCTTTGGCTATGTATTTTATGTATATTTTTAGTAATTGATCTCAGAATTCTAAAACATATCTATAACTTTTCATATCAGACATTATTATAATTTTTGCTTTTGGCTGTCATATGTATTTTAAAGAATTCAGGAAGAGAAGAATTATCTATGTTCATCTTGCTCTTTCTTCATTCTCAATAATCCATATTTTTTTTGGTTATCATTTCCCTTTGAGAACTTTTTTTTTTAAAGATTTTATTTATTTATTTGACAGAGAGAGAGATTACAAGTAGGCAGAGAGGCAGGCAGAGGGAGAGGAGGAAGCAGGCTCCCCTGAGCAGGGGAGATCAGGTGAGATCATGACCTGAGCTGAAGGCAGAAGCTTTAACCCACTGAGCCACCCAGGCACCCCAGGAACTTCTTTTAACAATTCTTTTAGAGTAGGTCTCTTGGCAATGAATTCTCATAGTTTTTCTTATCTGAGGTGTCTTTTTTTTTTTACTTATATGTCTTTTGTCAAATTTGGGAAATCATTAGCCACTTTTTTTTTTTAAAGATTTTATTTATTTATTTGACAGAGAGAGAGACAGAGAAGGAACACAAGCAGGGGGAGTGGGAGAAGGAGAAGCAGGTTCCCCACAGAGCAGGAAGCCAGACTCCGGGCTTGATCCCAGGACCCTGGGATCATGACTTGAGCCAAAGGCAGCCACTTAACAACTGAGCCTTCCAGGCACCCTGAAGCCACTATTTAAAATTATTTTTTAGTCCTGCATTTTTTTTTCCTTCTGAGACTCCTGTGACATAAATGTTAGAAATTTTGGTATTGTCCCACAGGTGCTGGAGGCTCTATTCATTATATTTTTAATATTTTTTTCTATTGTGCAGGTTGGATAATTTCTACTGATCTACCTTCAAGTTTACCAACTTTTTCCTCTGTCGTTTTCATTTTGCTATTTTGGTCATTCATTATGTTTTCAATTTTGGTTTTTGTACTTATTGGTTATAAAATTTCTATTTGGTTCTCCTTTATGTTTTCTATTTCTGTGCTAAAACCTTTTATCTTTCCATCTTTTTAAAGAATGTTTGCCCTTCTTTCTTTTTTTTTTTTTAAGGTTTTATTTATTTGTCAGAGAGAGAGAGAGAGAGAGAGAGAGAGAGAGAGTGCACACACACAAGCAGGGGGAGCAGCAGGCAGAGCAGGCAGAGGGAGAAGCAGGCTCCCTGCTGAACAAGGAGCCCAATGTGGACTCCATCCCAGGACCCTGGGATCATGACCTGAGCTGAAGGCAGCCGCTTAACTGACTGAGCCACCCAGGCATCCCTGCCCTTATTTCTTGGAGCACTTTTGTAATAGCTACTTTAAAGTCTTTCTCAGATAATTCCAATATCTATGTCATCTTGAGGTTGGTGTCTGTTGATTAATTTTCTTATGTGACTTGCAATTTTCCTGATTCTTTAGGTGTCAAATAATTTTGGATTGTATTTTGGAAAATGAGAATGTTATGGGACTCTAGGTCTTGTTTAACTCTTAATGGAGAATGTGGATGTTTTTGTTTTAGTTGGCTATTGACAAACTTGGGTTTAGGCTGTAAGTGCTGATCTGTCTTCTGTGGGTTTTGGTTTCAATGTCAGTTTTGTTTTCAGAGGCTCTATTTGGATCAATCTCATGTGTGTACCATCCTCTGGTCAATCGGGAGCTGGACAGTGGTTTAATCCTATGGTTTAGTTCTCAAAGTCTATGATATGTTGCGTGTGTAGTTTGGGGGTGGGTCCAGGAGTGTGTAAACAGCTCTACATGGTCACTTTCCTGAGACCCTTCCTTTTTCAATCTCCTTTGTCCTTTCCAGTTAGTTCTCTGGCCTCCTTTTTGTTTTTCTAGTAGAAAACGGAGGCTTTAGTTATCATAGTCTGCCACACAATTCTCATAATTCACCCACATCTGGGGCCAAACAGCAGGAGGACAGAGAGAGAAAAAAACCCAACAAGGTTTATCCATCTTCTTGGGACCACAGTTCCTCTGATACCAGAGAAAAATTTCCATTCTATAGAATTTCAGGTGTTTGTGGGCCCTGCTGCTGCTGCCGCCAACCACCACTGCCACCAATGTGGAATTGCCTGGGAATTAGGACACAATAGAGTGGAAATTGAAAAAGATAAAAAGAAAAATAGGGTATTTCTCCTACACTCTTTGAATACTAGAAGCCCTGGTTTCATTCCTTGAGCCAATACTAGAGGGGTTTTCCTAGAGAGGTATTTGTTTATTCTCTGGGGCCCACTTCTGGTTTTTGGTCTGCATTGTATCTGGGCTGAGAGGTATTCATGGAAAAATAGGAACTTTCCTCCTACCAGTCCTCCTACTGGGCTGGCGGTCCTTCAAATTCTGCTCTTCTTTCTCAATCTGTCCGCTACTTTTGACTTTTCAGAGTCCTCAAATAGCTGCTCCATGCATTCTCTCCAGGCTTTATATATATCCATTCTGTGGCAGAGACAGAATGAAGTGAACTTATTTCATTTTATTCAGAACTAGAACTCTTATATGTAACTTTTCAGTTTGAGCTACAAGGTCCCAGGGCAGGTAATTTACTACCACAGCAGTCTTTATGGTAAATATATGAAATACATTTGACCTGTTGGTTCTGTTCCAATGGTAATAGAAGCCTTGGGTGTTACAGAAACAACTCAGAAAGGAGACAACGGCTACTCCCCAACCACCCCCCATTATATTTGCACTTTGACAATACCTGCCAATGTTGCCATTTGTGTTATGAGTCTTTGGGAACAAATAGATCCCAGGTAAACTTGGGAAGTTGGTCAAAGATGTTATGAAAATCCCAGCTTCTCCTCTCCACAGCCTTTGCCACCCTCAGTGGCTCCATGACACTCACTTCTTCATGAAGAAGGGTTCCTGCATTTTTTAAACTTCTGGAATGGGTAAATTGGGTCCAATCACATGTGTCAACTTTTATAAATGTGCTATGTTGAGAGTGTTATGTCTAAGTTCAGAAGGAAATTGTGCTGGGTTCTGTTAGTGATGCCTGTTACGGTCTGTGAAAGGGCAGTGATAGTGATGTTCTGTTATTTGTTAACCTTCTCCTTACATGAAATCTTCTCTGTAAAAAGATGTGCTATCGTCAGATATATTTTTGTATACATTTAAGATAATTAACTTCCCTTACCTCACATCTTTTCTATTATTCCACTCTCTGATTGTGGACTGAAGGTGTGGCCATCTGTTAAAGGGATTTCTAAGACTAGTGAGCAGTTGTAGGAAACTTTCGGGGAGCGGAAATTAGTGGGTGCTGTGGAAAGCTTCCCTTGACTCCTGTCATGATTCCTGGTACATCCAGTATGGCCAGTCATGTCCATCTGGGTTTCATAACAGGTGAGCCTTCCCTGATTGGAAGAGATGGACAGGCTTAAAGGATGGGTCAGGCAAATGATGTGGTGTTAGCTATGTCTTAGCAAGGTAAGTGGCTGCTGTTTCTTCTTCCAAAAGTTATTCCATTGAAAAAGACTCACAGCTTGCAAATGCAGTCTGAGGAGTCTTGACCTTTGTGCAGGCAGGGGAGAAGCATCTGACTGGTGAGAGCCTAACTAACATAGCTATATGTGAGCCAGCTCAGAAGAGTGACTTAAACTATGGGCTTTGGAATAATACACATTGGGCTTTGAATCTTGGATTTACAACTTACCAATTGTGACACTGAGAGTAAGCTGCTACTTCTCTGAGGCTCAGTTTCCTCAACTGTAAAATAGGATAATAATGTTTACCCACTTCCCTCTCAGGTGATTGTAGAGACCAATTGATAGAATCTGAAGAAAAAAATGCCTGGCATAGGCAGTAGGTCCTCAGCAAATGTTAGCTTTTTATTATTCTTAGATTGTGTTCTGGGTGTCAAAGAGTCACTGCTCACCTTGGTTCTTCTGTCTAAGGGGGTGCAAGGAGGGACAAAATCATGGGCGTGACCTTTCTTGGATAGGCAAAGGAGTCATCACGTTTTTCATGTTGAAACTAAATCAGTCCCTTAAGTCAAATGTTACCAGAGCTAACAATGATCTGCATTTTTAGCAACTGCCATGACATTCAGAACAACTTTTAATTGTGAGCCTTTTTCTTTAAAACGAAAAATTCATATAAGCAAATGCTACTATTTCAAGGAAATCCTTCAAGGGACTTTAATTGACACATGTAAATGCTGTAGTTCAATTTGCATTTAAATAGGCATTCTTAATATTTCTTTTTAAATGGGTTTATTTCACTCTTATAAAACTAAAAATTGATTTCTTCTTTTTAGCAAAATGGATGCCTACTAGGGTTCATGGTTAAGCGATGTGGTGCAGCTGTTCTTTTATTTCTCCCACTCAGTGTGGAAATAGCCTTACCAGAGCAAGGCAGAAGTGAACAATAGAAATCATATTTTTAAAAAATGTGCTTCTGCACAGGATTGATCAGTGGTTTAGCAAAGATTGACATCAGCATGGCATTCTTTCCATAAATGCACATGGCTGCACAGAAAAATCCTCCCTATTTACAAGTATAGTCAACTTCCATCTTTTATTTCTCCTTAGTACCACAGTAACTCTCTTAAAATGCACTGCAGGGATGGTCTTTCTTTGCCTTTCTTCCTTCTAAACTGGGATGAGAGTGTTCCCTGAAAAAGACTTCAGTAATGGAGTTTGGGAGGTAGAATTCTCATCTGCAATTTATTACCGAGGTAACTCTTGAACAGGTGCTTGGCACATGTTCCCAGGCTCCTAACAAGGGGAATCAAAATGTGGAGTTTGGAATTTACTGAGGTCCCTTACTCAGGTCTGACTCTAGGTCTGCTAATGGTCTGCAGCAGGAAATACTAGGGGCTCACACAAATCCATGTTTTCCTTTTCATTCTGGGCACATAGCTAGACTACAGTTTCCTGCCTGCCTCGTAGTTCAGTATGGTCTCATTCCTAAGTTTTATCCAAAACTTATAAGTCCTACTTCTGAATTTGGTCCATCTAAGCCTCCAACATGGTCTTTGTTCTTTTCTTATTCTGGCTGGTTAGAGCGAGGTGACTCTTTTGTGCACCAAATGTGGTTCCAATGTGCAACCTTGGAAACCATGTGTTGAAGATGGCAGCGCCTCCATCAGCTTGGGCTCTCCGAATGACTCTTCTGCCAACCTGTTCACTTGCTCAGTACTGTTCTGTGAGCAAGAAATGAGCTTCTATTGAGATTGAGCCATTATCCATGTGGGGGTTTATTTGTTATCGCAGTTAACCTATCCTAACTATAACTTATTGTTTTTCTACGGTTTAAGTTACTGTGCACGTTTAAACAGGGCTATGAAATCTGCTCACACAGAACCAGTACTCCTTTAAGCATCTGGTGTAATAGTTAGTCCTCACACATCCCCTTCCTTGGGAATGTGAGGTCTAGAATATTGTTCAATAATACTAAAGTAGTTCTTTCTCAGAATGTCTGGCATTTCCATCCCACCAAATCATTTTAGGGACTTCTGTCTTCTTGAAAATAGTCACAATTTATTCAACCACCCATTCATTTTACCACTTGATGAATAAATCTCCCATTTGTTTATCTGTTCCCAAAAATGTTCCAGACAAGGAGGACAGTTTACAAGATGAATAAAATGCAACAAAATGGCCTACAAAAACCAGGAGTGAAGTAAGAAAGGAAAATAAGGGTAGAATCAACAAAATGGAGCCAAGAATATAGCCAACATACTTAACAATCATGAACATAGTTGATCTCACTAGCTCCTGCCTCTCTGACATCTTCCTCATGAAGCTGCTCCTGGCTACTTTCTCTCACCTCCTTAATAAATCCTAATTTCTTGGGAGAACCATTTCTTTAAACATTTCCTGGTAGCCCCAAGTTTCCATCTGCCCCTATGGGATCTTCAAGGGCTTCTTATCCCCTTAGACTTCCTTTAAGCAGTTGGACAATTTGATGTGGGAAGACTTAATTTGGGAAGTCATTTTTCTTCTCTTTTTTAAAGATTTATTTATTTATTTGAGAGAGAGAGCATGAGCAGGAGGGGCAGAGGGAGAGGGAGAGAGAGAATCTCAAGCAGACTCCACACTGAGTGCAGAGCCCAATGTGGGGGTCAATCTCATGACCCTGAGATTATGACATGAGTCAAAGCCAAGAGTTGGATGCTTAAACAACTGTGTCACTCAGGTGCCCCCAGAAGTCATTTTTCTTATCACTTGTGAGGTTGAGTATTTTTTCATATACTGTATTTATTTTCCACTTATGTTTCTTCCTTTGTGAGCTTTTAATTCTAATCTATTACTGATTTTTCTACTGGGTTTATTTTTTTAAAAAATTGATGTATAGAATTTGCATGTGAGCAATATTAATCACATTTTTAATGTTTATGTTACAAACTTTTTCCCAGTCTGCCTTTTATCTTGAACACAATGTATGCAAGTTATATATTTTGAATGCGTTCCCTTTTCTTTATGTCTTTATTTTTTTTTTTTAGCAGTTTTGGTTAACTGAAAAATTGAGGGACAGATAAAGAGATTTCTCATAACCACCCTCCTCTCATACGTGCATTGTCTCCCCCATAACCAAAGTGGTACATTTTTTACATTGATGAACCAACACTGACACATCACTATCATCCCAAGTCCATGGTTTACATTAGGGTTCACTCTTGGTGTTGTACATGGCTTTTAACAAATGTGCAATGACATGTATCCATCATTTTATTATCATACAGAGTATTTTCACTGCACTAAAAGTCCTCTGTGCTCTGCCTACTCATTCCACTTCTCCCAAACCCTTGCAACCATTGGTCTTTATATAGTCTCCACAGTTTTTTCTTTTCTAGAATGTCATATAATTGGAATCATACAGTATGTAGCCTTCTAGGATTAGCTTTTTTTCACTTATGAATATGCATTTAAGTTTCTTCCATGTCTGTTCATGGCTTGATAGCTTGCTTCTTTTAGTCCTGAGTAATATTCTGCTGTCTGGACGTACCAGTTTATTTATCCGTTCACCTACTGAAGGACATCTTGGTTGCTTCCAAGTTTTGGCAATTAAGAATAAAGCTGCTATAAACATCCATGTGCTATTTTTTGTGTGAACATGTTTTCAGCTCTTTTGGGTAAACACCAAGGAGAATGATTGCTGGATCATATGGTAAAAGTATGTTTAGTTTTATAAGAAACTGCCAAACTGTCTTCCAAAATGACTGTACCATTTTGCATTTTCCAGCAATGTATGAGACTTTCTGTACTCCGATCCTTGCCAGCATTTGGTGTTGTCAGTATTCTGGATTTTGTCCATTCTAATAGATATGTAGAGGTATCTCATTGTTTTTTAAGTCTGCATTTCCCTAATGTCATCTTTTCATATGCTTATTTGTCATCTGCATGTTTTCTTTGGTGAGAGAAAATTTCTATTTAAGTCTTTGGCCCGTTTTTTAATTGGGTTGTTTGTTTTATACTACTGAATTTGAAATGTTCTTCGTATTTTTGGATAAGTTCTTTATCAAATGTATCTTTTGCAAATATTTTCTCCAGACTATTGCTTGTCTTTTCATTTTCTTGACATTGTCTTTTGCAGAACAGACATTTTCAATTTTAATGAAGTCCAGCTTATCAAGTATTTCTTTCACAGGTTCTTGGTGTTGTATCTAAAAAGGCAGCATAGTACTGAAGATCATCTAGGCTTTCTCCTATGTTATCTTCTGGGAGCTTTATAGTTTTGCATTTTTACATTTAGGTTTATGATCTGTTTTAAGTTAATTTTTTAAAAAAGATTTATTTATTTATTTTGGAGAGAGAGAGAGAGAGAGAGAGAAAGAGAGAGAGAGAATGAGAGAGAGGGAGGGAAAGCACATGTGTGTGTGAGCTTGGGAAGGGACAGAAGGAGAGGGAGAGAGGGAGAATCTCAAGTAGACTCCCCTGCTGAGTACAGAGCCTGTCCAGGGCTCGATCTCAAGACCCTGAGATCATGACCTGAGCTGAAATCAAGAGTCCAATTCTTAACTGACCGAGCCACAAGGCACCCATGTTTATTATTATTATTATTATTATTATTTTTTGCAAGTGGATATCCAATTTTTCCAGCACCATTTGTTGAAAAACTTATCTTTGCTTCATTGTGTTAACTTCTCTCTTTCTCAAAGATCAGTTGACTATATTTATGTGGGTCTATTTCTGGTTGACCCATTTATGTGGGTCTAATGAAACAGAAAATATTCTGTTTCATTAATCAATTTGCCTATTCCTTTGCCAGTATCATACTATCTTGATTATTATAGCTTTATAGTAAGTCTTGAAATTGGGTAATGTCAGTTCTCCAGCTTTGCTCTTCTCCATCTATATCGATTTGGCTGTTCTGGATCTTTTACTTCTCCATAGAAACTTTGGAATGATTATATTTTGCCCACTATAGGTAGGGTGTTTTTTCCCCCTCTGGCTTCTTTCAGAACTTCTTTAACGTTGATTTGGGCTGGCATTTGATATTTCCCTTTCCCCAGGGAAGAGATGATGATATTCCAGGCTAGATTCTTGTTAAGTTTCTTCTGAGGGCAAGCCTTGTTGAGATGAGAGTACTCTGGCCTATTTCAATGGTTCCTTTTCTCTTCCCCCTACCGGAAGCAGGAGGGGATTTATTTCTCTTTGATATTTACTATGAAGATCTGGTCAAACTTCTGGAGGTAGATAATCACAAAAACATGGGGGGTACCCCCTATGACTGGGTCCCCTGGTGTTTTAATCTCAGACTTTGCACACTGAGCCTCCAGCAACTTGTCAATTACAGTTCAGATTTTCTTACTTTGGCACTGTTTCCTGTGATGGTTTCCACCTATGAGCCTGCTCTGGTAAGCCATGACTCTGTGTGCTCCCCAGCCTGTGTCTCCAGGCTTGGGGACAGTGGTTTGCTCTGTGTCCTCACCTCCCTTAGGGATCTTATAAGAGTCATTTTTTTTTCAGTTTGTTCTACTTTTTGTTTGTTGTTAGGATGGGGTAGTGACTTCCAGACTCCTTATATGCAGAACCAGACACCAGAAGTCAAGTTATTATTTATACTTCCTAAAAAATTCCTTCACATTTCTTATTTGTACAGGTGATGTATTATATATTTCTATAAAAATTAAAAGAATACAATTATATAAGGAAAATACTCCCTTTTAACCTTCCCTCCCGTGTTGTCATTTCATTTCCCTCCTTGAGGAAAAAAACCCTTATCTATCGTGTTGGTGTATATCCTTTGAGATATTTAATTTTCTACACACTTACATTTAAATGTTTGTATAGAAATTACATAAGTATATATGCAAAAAGAAGATCATGCTGTATGTATTTTCCTGTGACTTACTTTTTCACTTAATGTATGTTTGGAGAACCTTCCATGTTGTGTATTTATATCTACCTAAAAAAATTGCTGTACAATATTTCATTACATTGATATATTAGAGTTTATTTAACCATCCTTTTCTTTATTGTTATGTTGTTTCTAATTTTTTGTTATTATAAATGATACTACAAAATATTCTTCATTCTACTTTGAACATTTTGGGAAGCATTTCTGGAAGATAGTTATCTAGAAGAGGACTTGCTGGGTATTTTAAACATTTAAAATTTTTTTTACAAATCTGATAGGTAAAAAAAATGTCCCTCTGTTGTTTTAACGTACATTTCATTAATTCCTAGTGAGACCAAGCATTTTTCATATATTTATTGGCCATTTATAACTTTTGGATTCTGTAATGTTCATCTTTTGCTCTATGTATTATAAATATTTTCCTTCTGTTTGTTGATGGTGTCTTTTATGGTTAGGTTTTTCTGTTTTATAAAACCAGGTCTTCCAATTTTTCATTTTTTTCACTTTTGGCTTAAGAAAATCTTCTTTACCAGGGTGCCTGGGTGGTTTAGTTGGTTAAGCATCTACCTTCAGCTCAGGTCGTGATCCCAGGATCCTGGGATTGAGTCCCCCATGGGGCTCCCTGCTCAGTGGGGGGACTGCTTCTCCCTCTGCCTCTCCCCCTTGCTTGTGTTTTCTCTCCCTCAAGTAAATAAATAAAATCTTTTTTAAAAATGTTAAAAAAAGATAAAAATCTTCCTTACCATTAGCCTACAAATATATCCTCTTAGTTTTCTTCTGAATAAAAATGTATAAGTAAGACAGAAATGACTAGCAGTTCAGCAAACTCTTTCCCTTTTCCTCCTGAGCACACAGCCAGGCTATATCCCAACCTTCCTTGCAATTGGGTGTGTCCATGCTATTGAGATCTGACTAATGGAATGTGGACTAAGTACCATCTTGTGGGACTTACCTGTGTGATTTTTTATGCTCTTTTATCTTTTGGTTGGCTGTATGGATACAATCCTCAGGGAGAAATGGGGAACTATGTATTGAAGGCAGTGGAACCACAATATGGAAGGTGCCTAGATATGAATCACTCCTTGAAGAAGAGCTGGTTGATCAAAAACACTTGTTCTGACTTTTAGGTGAATTTCAAGCCACTGAGATTTGGGGATTTATCCGTTATAGCCACTCATTTATCTTAACTAATATATGTTGATATATATTTCTAATATGTTCTTTTTAAAAATTTTTTAAATTTTTAAAGATTTTATTTATTTATTTGACAGAGACAGACACAGCAAGAGAGGGAACACAAGCAGGGTCAGAGTAAGAGGGAGAAGCAGGGTTCCTGCTGAGCAGGGAGCCCCATGTGGGGCTTGATCCCAGAACCCTGGGATCACGACCTGAGCCAAAGGCAGATGCTTAACCAACTTAGTCACCCAGGTGCCCCTAATAGGTTCTTCTTTAATACACTTGATAAATAACTTGTTGTTATGTTTGGTATAAGATAAGGATCTGAGTTTCTCCTTCCCCAAATTGATAGTCAACTTCGGGGGATAATTTGTCTTTTCTCTATCTACATGAAATGTTACCCTTAATCATGTATTTGACTGCACCATATATAATTTCCAATTCTCAACCAGTTTTGACCTCTAAAAAACAGCAGTTTCACAGGAATCAGTTTAATATTTGAGTTTCTTATACATATTAGACTTTCTATTCTTGCCTGTTTCTTTATCATAACATACTGTTTTAATTACTGTAGCTTTATAGTATATTTTACATCAGGTAGGGCAAGATGAACTTAAAATCAGTTGGTCAAGTACTATAAAAAATCCTGTTGAGATTTTGAGTGGAATTACATTAAATTCATATAGACGATGATGATGATGATGATGATTTTTGAGAATCAGCACCTCTATAATATAGAGTTTGCTCATTTGGGAGTGTGAAAATAAATAAGCCAGATAAAATTTGTTCACAAATAATTAGAAATGTTATGTCATAGCTCTGGGGAAGCCACAGGTTTAATGGCCACTGTCTATATCTTTCTAAACTATGGGCATTAAGGGCAATTTACCCACCATGGAATCCTAAACTTTAGGCTGTACCTGATCTCCTATGGTTTCCATAAGGGAGAAAGGAGTGCCGTGATACATTTATTTATTAATTTTCTGTGTTTCTCCACTGGACTGTAAGTACTATAAAATTAGGACTTTGCCTTCTTTATTCATTGCAGTATCTCCAGTAGATAGGTCAGGCCCTGACCTATCACAGATCCTTAATAAGGAATCCTTCCAAAAGAAGGAAGGAATGAATATGAGGGTTCGAGCCCTTAATGAAGATGGTGGTTTACATGTAGCATGTGATATGTAACGCATATGTCACAGCATAAGGGTGCTTATTTCTTCTGGCTCTTACTATGTTTTCATAGCTCTGTCTACTGAGCCATGATGATTTGTTAGGAAAAATGGTGTATACATGGCAGTGATGATTAAAACATTCACAAACATAGCCTTAGAATAAATATTGTAACAAGCACACAAGGTTACTCACTGCAACATTGTTTGCAGTAGCAAAACACTGGAAACAGCCTAAATGTAAGTCAATGGAAATGGTTAAAAAATTCAAACAACTATGGCATATTCATACAATGGAATATCATACAGCCGTTGTAAAACAAAACAAAACAAAACAAAAACAAAAGAAGAACTGATATGGAAAGATCTCCAGGATAAACTACATTGTTAAGTTCAAAAAAAAAAAAGTACAGAACAGACTACAGTCTTTTATGGAAAAAAGGGGAAGAAATAAAAATACATATTTATGTTTGCTTCTAGATGCATAAAGAAACCTTAGGAGAATTAAAAGAAAATAAAAGGAATTACCTGTTGGAGCAGTGATAGGAACTGGGGTGAGTGTGACACTCTTCACTGTCTATTTTTATATATTTTTTTGATTCTTGAACCGTGTGAATATATTACTACTTAAAAATGAAAAAAAGTATCACATATAAAAAATAAATGAGAAAGATAATGATCATATTTCATCTAAGAATTTCTATCTGTTTGTTGGTACAACAAAGAAATGAAGATTCTTTTGGATTTGTACGTAGAGGAATTGCACTTAGAGGAATGGGTGCCTCTGGTATAGCTGTCAGGTTTGCAGGAAAAGCGCAGAAGGCGCTGGGGGGTGTGTGTGTGGGGGCCACAGCAGCCAGATCAGATGTGGATTCCCCTTGTTTGGTCCCTCTTATTTCAGAAGTTGTTCTGGACCAGGCAGTTCAGGTCCAAATGCTTTTGTTCTTTGTTTCAGACTACAAGGCTCAGTGCACATCAAATCATTTTAGCAAAGCTTCTGTTTTGATGCAGTGTTTCAGCCTCTCCTCTTGGTTCAAGTTGGATCAACTAAATATCTCTTAATAATTTCAAGGCAAATTGGCTCCAGAGAACTAACGAGTGACTTGCCCACAGCTCACTTATTCACCAAAATAATTAAATTTGTTAACAAATATATGGAATTGCAAATATTGAACAGTCTCGCTGCCTTGGCCTCATTCAGTCACCTTCCTCATTAGTTTTAAGCATCCTTCTGATGTGGTTGTAAATCATTGTCTTTTAAATTAATTTGTGAATGGAGTTGATAAAGCTTGCTTATGGTGCTTGCTTTTTTTTTTTTTTAAACCAGCTTCATCATTATGAAAAAAAGACATCATTATCAGAAAGTATTATTCATTATGAATTGTATCAAGAGAATTTATATATATTCAGCAAATATCTTCTAAATCACAGTGAAAGATTTAATTTAAAATTGAAGCTACATAATGTAGATTCAATAATAATTGTGAAAGTTCTCTGTGAAGTGCTTCATACAAATGAATGATACTATTTTTTTGGTATGCATTGAAATATAAAAAATATTTTAAAAAGGTACAAAATAACATAGAAGATAAATGGGCAATTCAGGCTGGGAAAGATGGATGAAAGTAGTTCTAATAAACATAATCAGCTTTCAGCTAGGTAGAAAGGCCCCACAAATATTCAGGTTATTAACTGACACCAACCACTTGGTAATCATGCTTCTAATCAGAGTGAGCACTAATGACTCAAGGAACTGTGAGTCAAATTATGAAGTTTTATTAAAACGTTTTCCCCATTTGTCTTCAATTATTTAGATCCAATCTAATTTTCCTTCAAAATTAAAGTCTGGGGCTCAAGCTAATTTATGTGACTGAACATTTAAAAATAGATGTCCTCTCTACCTGTCCGTAATATCACCGATAAAAAGTACGGTACGTTTCCACAGCACTGCTGTTGAGACACAACCATTTTCTCCCCTCAAGTTATTAAAATAATGTGCAATAGAACAAGCATAACTGAAGCTTTGTCCCTGAACACCAAAATTTAGAGAGGCTCCAAACAGACCTTTTCCTCACTCTCTTACCCCACCTGCTACTACTCTAATTACTTCTTAGTAGCTGTAGCAAGCTCCCTTTCACTTTTACTCTAACCCTTTGGCCGTTGGACACAGACAAAGCCAATAACCAAGGTCAGAGTCTGAGGGAATAAAACAGTCAGGGTCCAGAGGAAAAATACATATCCAGCATTTTGGATGATTATCACAGAACTATCCCTAAACCTGGACTCTCAGGAGCCATTCAAGAAATAACCCCTTCCTGGGATCTGGACCTTGGTGACTTATTTTATTTTGATGTGCAGCCCCCAGATATCACTCAGCATTGTTCAGGAGCCTGGTGTGGCTACTTGCAAAAGGATGTGTGTTGAATAGCTTGTTATCTTTCCTGGTTGGAGTACTTGACGACTGGCTAGTCTTCCTCACCTTCTCCTTTGTCTCCTACTGCTCCTTTTATCTATGCCTCTGATCTTTCCCTCTCTGTCTTTCTTTTTCTTTTCTTAAAGATTTTGTTTATTTATTTGACACAGAGAGAGAGAGAGAGATCACAAGTAGGCTGAGAGGCAGGCAGAGAGGAGGAAGCAGGCTCCCCGCTGAGCAGGGAGCCCAATGCGGGCCTCGATCCCAGGACCCTGAGATCATGACCTGAGCCAAAGGCAGAGGCTTTAACCCACTGAGCCACCCAGACGCACGTGTCTTTATTTTTCTATACAAAATTTACCTTTCCTTTAAGGTCCCAGTTGTATATCATCTTACTGGGAGGATAAAAATCATTTTGATATAACTGGTACTTATGAATTTAATAACTTATTAATGGGAGTGCTCCAGGTTAAAGCAGTTATGAGTATTTTAGGTGGAGTGTTTTTTTCCTCAAAGGTAGGTATTGTCTCTTTTGACTGGGCAAAATACAGATTTTTTTTTTAAGATTTTATTTATTTATTTGACACAGAGAGAGAGATTACAAGTAGGCAGAGAGGCAGGCAGAGAGACAGGGAGAGGAGGAAGCAGGCTCCCTGCTGAGCAGAGAGCCCGATGTGGGCCTCGATTCCAGGACTCTGAGATCATGACCTGAGCCGAAAGTAGAGGCTTTAACCCACTGAGCCACCCAGGCGCCCCAAAATACAGATTTTAATTCCTACATGTATATGCAGGTACGGTATGCAGTGATTTCTCAATTATCTGCGTAAAAGGATTGATCTAATGAATAATTTGAAAATATTTGGCTTTGGAATGCATGATACAAT
This sequence comes from Ailurus styani, assembly GCA_002007465.1. Lineage (NCBI taxonomy): Eukaryota > Metazoa > Chordata > Mammalia > Carnivora > Ailuridae > Ailurus > Ailurus styani. The sequence goes on along the minus strand of LNAC01000394.1, from coordinate 332,419 downwards.
TTTTTTCTCCCAGAAGCTTATTTTACTAATTATTTTATAATTATTTTACATATTATTACTAATTTGGTTTGGACTTGTATTAAAATAAATACTTCTCTAGAGTATATACCAAACTGTTTCAAACGAGGGGCATTTTAGAAATAGCTGGGACACAGGCAGAAGCCAAAGGGAAATGAAAAATATTCAGAATCAGAACACTCAATATTTAGTCTATTATTTATTGTACCTTGCTATATTATAAGAAAGATTTTGAGGTGCAATAGTAGTTTTGCCTCGTACTGGGAGCATTACACATTTTGAGGCCCAAATGCAAGATTCCAGCTCTTTGTCTATTTTAGCATTTTGCTGTCTGATAATAACAGCAGTAATCATTCCTGACTAGCCTACAGTGTCAAGTACTATGCTGAATACTTAATATGGTTTATCTTAATTACTCTTCAGATAACTTGCTGCATCATTTTGTAGATGAGTCTCAGAGAAGTTAATTACCAAGTCACACAGCTAGTACCTGGCAGAAGCTATCACTTGGAACCCTAGTTGTGTGGTTATGTTGCCAGTGTAGGAACACCTTCACCTCCTGCCTCTGTTTCTGTTGATGAAGATAGCAGTGCAGCTACAAGTGCTTTTTAGAAAAAAACAACAGGGAATTTTTTTTAAAAAAGATTTTATTTATTTATTTGACAGAGATAGCGAGAGGGGGAACACAAGCAGGGGGCGTGAGAGAGGGAGAAGCAGGCTTCCCGCTGAGCAGGGAGCCTGATGCATGCTCGATTCCAGGACCCTGAGACCACGACCTGAGCCCAAGGCAGACACTTAACCAATGAGCCACCCAGACACCCCTCAACTGGGCATTTTTAAAGTGGATCTCAGAACCTGAAGTGCTATTTACGCTGAATGTGAAGGGAGTGGGTTTTGTTAATGTCAAATTATCCTAGCTGAGAAAGGGATTGTATGCATTTTACCAGGACAAACAAGTGGAACCCCAAACCTTCAGTGATTGCCTAGACTGATTAGTTCCAGACCAGTGTAAAGTCTTGATATCCCTTTATAAACACGTGGTCTTAGACTTGAACAAAGGACCTGGTTGTGGAATTCCTTACCCAGCATTGCCCCTTCCTGTTTGCCATTACATTCCTTGCTTTGTATTATCCCCTGCTAAATGATTTCCCTCAAATATGGGTCTTTAATCAGCCATGGGCTGCACCCTAGCCCTATGATGGGAAGTACCACTTGGTGGGTGTTAAAACCCACCCTCTCCCTAGGCTCAGCTGCCCAGGTAGTAGACATTGTCTTTGTCCTCTTAGTTCAGCATCCTGGACTTAACTGCTACTCATCCTCCCCAGTTACAGTTGCTGAGAACTCAGTGGTGTTCGAGCCCATCTGTGGCCTTTGGCCCAATCTCAATTTAAGTGTCCCCTTCCAGAGAAAGTCTCCCCAGTGCAGGTTTTTTTTCCCTATACCTCTATTTCCTGGCCTGCTGCCTACCCTCCACCATTGTCCTGGATCTTAATACAGTTAGAATCAAAGGTCAATGAATATTAAGTTTTAGTTTTTAGCTAGTACGTATCAATGCTTCCTATAGTGGTGAAGTTTCTGATAGTTACTCAAAACTGTTAGATTCAATTATATGCAGTTTTGTTCTTTAATGGGGGGAGAAAAAAACCAGAACCTGTAGTAACATGAATCTTCCTAAGCACGCACTCACCCGCCTCGTGGAAATTACTTTGCAGAAACAATGCACAGTATCTAAATCATGTCAGTGCAAATCATTACTTTGTCAAAAAGTGGGAACTTAATGCTTGTGTTATTTTAAAATTGTTTTCAGCCCGAGATTGGCATACCTAATTGCTTTTTAAATATACTTGTTAAAGCATCAAGGATATTGCTGACGGTATTTAAACGCCTTTGGGTGGGCTGCTGCTGTAATTAAGAAGCAAGGTTGGCATTTTCTTCTCTAACCTCGAACTTGATGGTTTTAATATCTAGGCTATTAAATTTACACCAGGAAGAACTCTGGCAGATAAATCTTTTACCAAAGCAATTTAAGTAAACAACAAAAATAAAGGGTAAAGCATTTAGCTTTCAGATAACATGCTCTCCAAGAACTGTCCTCGATTTTTGTGGCCCTGCACAGACTCATTTGAGGCTGAAGATGCCACATTGGAGGTTGACTTTTTGTGGAGTCAGCTTCAGAATTCAACCCCAAAGTGCATGTTTTGGCTTCAAGTGTGGTGTTAATGAATTCCTGAAGAAATTTCAAGGGGAGGTAAAAATCCTAAATTCTCTTCTATTATTTCTTTTTTGGAGGTGAAAAGTTAACTCCTTTGGGGGAAAAAAAGAAAACAAGAGGGCGCCTGGGTGGCTCAGTGGGTTAAAGCCTCTGCTTTCGGCTCAGATCATGATCTCAGCGATCCTGGGATCGAGGCCCGCATGGGGCTCTCTGCTCAGCGGGGAGCCTGCTTCCTCCTCTCTCCTCTCTCTCTGCCTACTTGTAATCTCTCTCTGTGTGTCAAATAAATAAATAAAATCTTAAAAAAAAACAACAAAAAAAAAAAACCAAGATAAAACTGATTTACTTGGCTTCATTTAAAAATATTGCTTTGGTATTCTCCCACCCCCCAGATCCAAGGGTCCTTCCTTCCTTCAGGAAGTATTTACAGTCTCCCACTACACTCCCTGCACGGGGAAGCGTAGTGACCCTGTCCCAGGAAGGCACGTCCCTGGGAGCACTCTGTACCACTTTGAGGGCGACTTAACCTGGGGAAACCCGGGCTGAGACTAACATGTCTTAGGAGAGTTGTGAAAAATTTTCTTTTCTGACATGCTTTTCCATATGGATTCTATTTGTAGATGCTTTTTCATTTCTTTCTGGTAAAATATACAACAAAGGAGCCCATGCTGTTTTTAGAGAACTTGCCGGCTTCCTGTTGAGAGAAAGTCTTATGTGAAGTAAAAGCACTCTGCAAGCCTGGGACCACTGGTGACAAATGCTGTGTTATTTGTGATAAAGGAAATATGCTCTTTCCCCCTCCTCTGGTATGATGTGCATTTATCAGAACATGTATCAAATAATTTGGTTTTCCAATACATTATCAGGAATTAGTGAGATTGGTTATGGACTTAATTATGCTTTTCTCAAAAATGTTTTTAGTCTGCTCTTGAGCATTTTGAAGTGGACCTTTATTATAGTTACCAAATTGTATGAAAGCGCATTGCCCTCATCACATAAGGGTCACAGGTGGAACATAGCAGGGCTGAAAATGAAGGGTAATGGAAAAATCCAGTACTTGTGTTTGCTACTTAAATGTCATGGCTGGGTAAATGGATTTCTGTACTTCCTAGGACTCGGCTTCTACTACATTAGCCTGGCAAATTAGAGAGGAGAGGTTGCTCTGCAAATTGGCTTGGCGAACCATGTAGTTCATCTTTTTATTGTGCAAAACAGAAAAAATTGCTTCTAATCAATCCACTTCAACTTTTAGTCTAAAAATTATTTACCATCCCATCAGCTGAAAGTATCTATGAAATGGTCTATTTGAATTAACTGAAGGGAAGAGGTATTTGTATCAATAAGCTGATTACAATTATGGGGGCATAGTCTTACTATGGAAGCAATAAAGAGACTGCATTATTATTGAGGTGTCCTCACCAAATTGATTAATGCTTTTAGGAGAATTAATCTACATTTCAAATATAATTGGACTCTTATTAACTAAATCAGAAATGAACCACTTCATGACTGTGATGCTCAAAAGAGAGAGATTTTCCTTCCAAATAGAATGTGATTAATTTTCAACTTTTTGTAATCTTTGCATTTGATTCACATGATTGATTAATCTCTTTGTTTTGTAACTGCTGTAGGTTGCAACATTTGGGGGGTGCTTAGATGAAAGTTTATTATTCTTAATTTTTGCGAAGCATAAATTAACAGAAAACTGATGTGAGGTACAGGAAAGTTTCCCCTTTGCCAATTATCACACTCAACAATTTAAAAAAGTGAATGAATGAATTACACTTCTAAAGAAAGTGTTATAAAGAATTTGAGGTAGTGCAGATTACAAGAGTAGACTCTTAGGCTGTGTGTTAACACAGCTGGCTTCACTGGGAAAACACCAAGGACCAGGGTGGGGCTGCCTAGGAGGAAAGACAAGAAAGGATGAGTGGAGGGGCACAGGAGCCATCTGAAGGCAGGGGATTTGTGAGATTAAGGCAGTCTGTGCTGGGGGCTGGGGAGTTGTAGCCTGAGAAACACTGGGCTCTTCTGAGAAGGAACTTCACTCACCATTCCAAATCAGGTAAATACTGTTTGGCTTCTCAAAAGTCAAAGATTTCTTATGCAGCAAGAATCCAAATTTCTGAACAAAAAACCCCCCATCTTAGCAGAGAAGAACAAAAAGTGTTGAAATCCCTCAAAAAATTTTTTTAATGAGTTCTAATTCTTCTGACTGGCTAGATCAAAATAATCTAAATTAAAAAAATGTTTTTGAAGAGTTGATTCTTTAAAGAGAAAACTCCCCTCTTTGAGATGAATGTTAATTACACGATGGCTGATTAGGTACTATCTACAGATAATGTCATATCTTATTTTGGGTAGAGATTTAAATCCTAGCCTCCCATTTCAAAAGAGTCTCTTTAACCCTTGTAAAAAGAAAAAAAATAGAGCTCCATCGGAGAAGTGTCCCCTTTTGTGTTCTCTCTCTGACATCCCTGCCTGCCTCCAAACAGGGGCTGCTTCTGTGCTGGTTTATGCCTACAGAGAGAGAGGAAGGGGCAGCTGGCTTTTGCTTTGATTTGAGCTCCATTCTCCTTTCTCAGTTCCTCTCTCATTACCGGGGCCACATATGTTATTAACACTCAAATAAAGCTTCCTACCTCCTGCAAGTGTGGAGGGTTTAGCTGAAGTGGACTTTGTATATTTGGTGCATATGGGGCTGCCTGGGGGGGGGGGGGCAGAACCCTATTGCTTTAGTCTTCTACTCTCCCTCCAGACGTGCCTCATTAGAAAACTGAAGGGCTAGTATTGGGAAGGAGGGGGAGAGGGACTCCTGAATGTACTGCTTTATGCAATGGACTTAGGGCTCTTGGGTCCCCCGGGTCTCTGTGAAGAGCTGCTTAGGGGATTTTGACATGGCGATCCTGCTACTTGCTGGTTAGACCTGAATGTAGGCTTCTAGGCTTTGCATGTCGTCAAGAGCTGTTTATGTCTTTTGAATTTAGTTCCACATGACAACGTTTCAGGCCTCTGTTCCCTGATTGCAAAGATGAGAAGGCTGACTCGATAGATGACTTCCTGGGTTCCTTCTAGCGCTAACACTTAATGAAATAATCTTGCAAATACTCCCCACCAAAGCATTCAACATATTCAAGAAAACATAGTCAAGAATGAAAAGGTCCCAAATTCATATATATCGGAATAGTACATTTTTTTTCTTTAACATTCTATTTCTAAGCCTGTGTACACACCAAGTTAAAATTTTATTTGCGTCCAATTCAGTCCTGCCCAAAGATCTGGTTATCTCTCATCGAGCATTTCAGACTCCAGCAACCCCCAGGGCAAGGATGTACTGAGCCAAGTACCTACTCATTCTCATATCCTTGCTCAAATGTTTTGTTTACTGAGAAGTGGGCGGTGGGGTGGGTGGATGGTGATAGTGGTGTGTAAAATTTCATGGGAAAATGTGTAAAAATATAAAATAAAGATTTTTGTGCTGTTCATCTTCTAAGAGAGACTACAACTAACTTCTGTTTGCTGTGGGAGTTCCTTCCTTCCTTTTTTCCAGGAAAAAACCTCTGGCAGCAAATGCTTAGGCACCTGTAGAGGTCAGAACCTTGGTGCAGATCACGGAAAAAAGGGACCGATAATATTTGCCTTGAGAATTACCCCCCCCCCCACTGCAAGGTCGGCTTTATTTTGCACTTATCCTGGGTTAATTAAAAAATTAGAATAGGTAACAAAACTATTGTCTAACTCCTTCTCCCACACTCACCCCATCAGGAGGGAGCTACGTGGTGGGGAGGGCAGTTTACTTGACGTTGCAGTTGGCCACAGAGCACAGAAACTTCATGGGGCAAATTGAAAGGGTCTCTTGGCTGGTGAGATCTGTAAACCTCCCACAGGACGGGAAGTGCGGTGCGCAGGGAACCTGACAGCTTGCTTTCCAGCGCACTGGTACCGGGCGGAGTCCCCGTAAGCCCCTCTGAGGAGGGCGACGGTCTGGGAACTTGGAAAGGCGCACGACCCGCGGATATCGGTGGGAAACCCTGCGGTTTCGGGTTCCCGAGGGCAGAACAACGTCTAGAGTCGTCCACTTAGAAAGCTTCTATTTTCCTGCCCTTCCTGAGCCCAGGTCAACGTGTCCACTCTGCCTGCGCACGATGCAGGTTACTTTGGGCGGACCTCCCACTGACACTTTCCATCGTGATCTTTAGCCACCGTGGCTCAAAAAGAGAAGTGCCTGGTGATGGCATGCACGAGGGGGGCCCTTGTACCATCCCCCCCACCCCCCGTTTTTCTGATGTTACGGACAGTGACAAGGGGAAGGAGGGAGAAGCGTCCGCTCCTCGTCGGGGGCGCGCTCATGCCCCGACCCTTACCCAACCTCTTTCATAGGTTAAAAAAGATGCTTTTGTTTAGCGAATGGAGACGGGGTGTGGGGTTGGGTTTGCTGGCCGCGGTGGAAGGGGAGAGAGCTTGTTTAGGAAGCTGTGACAACCTGAGATTTACGGATCAGCGGTTTTTGCGCGCCTTTTTGGAAAGCCAATTCGGAGCCCTCCTCCCCTTTTTGTTCCGTTGACACGATTTCAGCTGTTTTGTGTGTGGTTTTAGAAGAGGAACAAAACCACAGCAAAATCCACATATAAAGTATAAGTAAATAAATTACATGGCATATGAAATGTAATAAAAAACCGGACAACATTTTTCAAGTTTCAGATGGCAGCCCTTGCAGGATTTTAACCTATATTCATCCTAGCAAAATGCTGGGATGCTTGTTGGGGGTGGTTTCGCTTTTGAAAAAAATTCTTTTTTTGCACTTGGTAGGAAATTTCTGTGTTTATGAATGAGCTTAAGGCTAAGGATGGAAAATTCTGGTGAGTTTTAAATAATACACCACCTTATCATACCAATTAAAATTAATAGTATACCTATATCTATATGTGCATCTATCTATATGAATTACTAAAATCTTAGAATTGGAGAATATTAGGATCAGCAGTGGTCTTTGTCCCCAGGAGCATCCCAACTCACTCACTTGACAGCTGGCTGATCTCACAAAGCAATTCTTTGTCTTCTTTTGGAGAAGTAGTGCTTTTCTGTCCTTTTTGCAATGGAGTGTTTTCTAAGAATTACTTCATGTCAAATTACTTTGATGACATGCCAGCAGGATATAGTGTTCAGGTGACTTCAATTGATGCTTTTTGAGCATTTAGACTTAATTTTAACCTTTTAAAACATTTCTGTTTTCCAAAGAAGCACGCCTACACACACACACAACACACACACACACACCAAGCACAATCCTGTGTTCAGAATTTGCTTGCAGGCAGTGTTAACTAAACAGGGGCAATGAATTTTCTAACTTAAGGATGCTTTTATTCCTGTTCTTACCCTGTATCCCACGACAAGAGACACTGGAGTCAGGTGGGGTGCAGGCTCTTTCCAAATGTCTATGAAGCATTGTAGAATGTATGGGTTTGTGACGGCAGTGGTGGGAAGGGGCTATTTACCGAGAGGAAATCCGCAGTGAGTGGAAAGACTTTCTGAGGTTTCTCATTTCTCTGCAGTTGCTGAGCAAGCACCAGCTACCATTTCCGCCTTCAACTCTAGGGACCACGAATCTTTTCCCACGAATTCCCTTTTGGGAAGGGAATCTTAATGCATGCGCTCATCATATTTCTCCAGGTATTAAAAAGATATGGTAATGGTGAGATTTATACACATGTCGGGGAAGATGTTTGAACTCAGAATTCCTAAATATGATTATGTGTTTAAAATACCACTCAGCTCCTCTTTTTTTTTTTTTAATGCTTTTTTGCCAATGGATAAAGCTGTGATGCTGTCAAATATCCCTCACTTTCCTGGGCAACCCCTGGACCTGACTGTCAACATTAATAGGAGTAATAGTGGTACAACTTACTGAGTATACGGTCTGTTCCAGACACGGTACTAAATACTTTACATGCATTATTTCATTTCGTATTTACAACAATCCTATGAAGCTCATTGCAAATGAGCAAGGTGAGGTTCAACGAGGTGAAAAAGTTGCCCCAGATCTCACAGCAATAAGAACCAGAAATGGAAATCAAACTGAAGTGTTTCTGACTTCAGAAACTGAGTTCTCAGTCTTTGTTAAATCACACGATTCCAGCTTTCGTCTACTTGGTCAAATGAGAGCAATAGCTTTTAGTTCTCAATTGTGTTCTAACACAATTTCTTCTTATTTTGTGCTAGCTCTAACATTTGAAGAAAAACAACGTATTTTCCTAACAACAGACATTTACTTAGTACTTAGTTTCCCAAAGCCCCGATCCACACTTGTTTTCACTAATTCTGATGTCCGTCCTGCAAGGTAGAGTGTATTAAAGATGATCCTTGGATTACCAGCATCAGATTTAGAATTTAGAAGCGGGGTGCTAGCTTAAAATGCAGACTTCTGAATTCCTTATGAACTGGGATAAGAATCGGGGCAGTCGGATGAGATTTGGGAAACTGCCTTTTATTTTTTTATTTTTTAATTTTTTTATCCCTTTTTTTTAAATTTTATTTTTATTCTTTGCCCAAGGGGTACAGGTCTGCGAATCATCAGGCCTACATCTTTCACAGCACTCACCAAAGCACAAACCCTCCCTAATGTCCACAACCCATCCACCCTATCCCTACCCCCCCACCCCCCAGCAACCCCCAGTTTGTTTTGTGAGATCAGGAGTCTCTTATGGTTTGTGTCCTTCCCCATCCCATCTTGCCCCATCATTTTTCCCTCCCTACCCCCCACG